>CAKNXH010063025.1:7901-39834 GCA_932178445.1 Andricus quercusramuli
TTTACGCTAAGAGATAACGACTATAGTAAAGCTCATATAAGCTAATAAAGCTGTACAATCTTAATCAGATGCGTTTTGATTGAAATTTTTAATTATTACATTAATCAGTCTCTCCTCTGATTAGAAAAGATGAAAATGGTCTGGAGTTTTGTCTTAACCTTGGCGGTCATCCTCGATCCTATTGGTGAATATAATAATACAATTTATAATTATTATTAAGCAATTTTAGTTGATTTTTGCCTCAAAATATTATATTAAATTGATAACATCAGAATATAATTAAAATGCAACCATTGGTCTGTAAAGGAGAAGATAATAGGTAGAAAGAAAGAAATAAAAATTGTATGGAAAAATTTGATCGCATAAGACATTGATTTGCATTTTTATCAAGCTACTTGACATTTATATTATTTTCTTTCGTAAATAGGTGAACGATAGAAAAGTTAATAAGAATGAAATCGAATAATGGAAGAAATAAGATTCTTTGTTTACTTGAGTGGGATTCACATTATTAATCCAAGTAGTACACTAGAAATATTGATAATTAGACACTACACACATTATTTCCAGAAGACATAAATGTGTAATTTGCTCCAAAAATTATCTCCGTACGTTGTTCAGTTTCAGAGTTGACATCTCCGTACTCTTCCGCCATCAACTCAATAACAAATATATTTCGAAATTATCGTAAGATAATGGTCCTTTTTAAACTTTTACTCATCAGGAAATATTTACCAATCGACTCAATATTTCAAAACACTGTATCAGTATAGGAAAACCCCTAATTTGTAATATGTACCTTGTCCCATATTTCTAGTATTTTTTCTGCAAAAATTTTAACTATATAACTACTACTGCTATGAAACTATACTCTATATCGTTTGGACCACTTCTGCCCCGTTTTTATATTCTTTCCCGCCTAAATTTGTCAGTTTTCGATTTTCCAAATAAAAAATTTATGGCTGCAGAATTCTTTCACTTCTGAAAAGTATTTGTGATTTATTTAGCGATTAGTAGCATTTATAAAGACTAGTTCCTGTACTAAGATTTTTTGCTCAGTATGGGGACAACAATTAATAAGCAGTCGCGGATAATTGTGCAGGGGTGGTCCCGAACGATTTAACCCCCAAGCGGAGGCGTAAAAACCGTGCTGGGAGCTGAATGGCACCTGGGTGAGGTGTTTCTAACGGTGATTCTGGGAAACCGGACGAACTCTCAGAGTAGGCAGCCTTATTCTTGCATGTAGAGATCTAAAAGAATGGACGAACCCCTTTTCCCTAGCAGTTCGTGGAAACAACATAGATAACACCAAATCACGAAAAAGTTGTAGATGCGGTGCAAAACAATTGAACGCGCAGAGCAACCAACAATGGATCGGCAAACGAAATCAAGCTTCGGTTTCAAGAAAAGGAAGAACATCAACATCCAGGTTCATCCTTAGCCCCAAGATCTAGCTGAAATGGATGCCTCCCTCAGTGAGGATATCTGAGAGGAGTTCGACCTCTGGACCATCACTTGTTCAGTTTATGATGCGGCGAGAGCTTTGGCTGATTCGAATCGGAGGCTAATATGACGATGGTTCAAAAGACCAAAAGAAAGTTGCATCAACTGAACAAGAAAATTGGATGGGCAAAACAGAATGTGCCTTATGTTCAACACTTAGGGGCAGGAAGGACTTTTCCGCACACAGCAACATTTTGCCCGCACCTGGACCTCACATTTAAGGTCACAGACGTCCATTCCGAAGTGGCAGGTGTCAGAGCGCACTGTTTTTCTACCAATCAAAGGCGACTTGTCCAACCCAGGAAACAACAGGCCAATAACTTATCTGCACACGCTCTATACGATCCATGCAGATGTCAGAAACAACAGGATTGTTCGAAGAATGAGCCTGTATGGAGAGAGACGTGAGAACAACATATAACGAAAAAAAGTGTAGCAGGCTGCCGAGAGAAACTCCTAAATGACAGGTGCGTCTGCAAATACCAGCTTGTCAGGAAACTAGATTCACTATTTCACCTGTACACTACCGTGTGACAACGAACAGCTCCACCTTCTGGAGGGTCGTCGTTCAGGGTGACATAATGAACCCTCTGCTCGTTTTTATCATCCTCCTTTTACGAAAATAATCGCCAGCATGATTCCATTTTTGCATTTTAGATAAATGACCTGTAGATTTATGCTTGTAGTCAAAACCAAGGTCAGAATGCTTTAAATATCGTCGAGAGGTACACAAGAGTGATTGGCGGACGCGGACTTCTAAACCCTTAATGTCCTAATGATCGAATTATTCTGGGTACAGATTGCATCGCCGTAAATGGAAGAAATTCTTTCTTAAAAATTGTCAGGAAATAGAAAGTAAGTGGGAAAGGGCGTTCCTTTACAAAGCCGCGGAGAAGGCGGCCGAGACTCTTGGACACTTGCGGGGTGAATGCAAACAACTGTCATCCTTGGTTCTTCGTAGAAATCTCTGCAATTTTCCTAATTTACGTGGAAATCTAAAAGGAACTGTACGTACAATTTTTTAACCCACGTGGACGCAATCCCAAGCAACCCCAAGCTTTTTTTTTGACAAGCCGAATTTTATGACAACGTGGTTGATCACTTGACAACTATGTTGACAGCTGTATTGATAATTATAACCACATTAACAACTCATAATATACCAACATTAGATCGTGTGCTGTAAGAAAAATTTAATTCTGGGTTTTTTGTTACAGAACTAAGTTCACAGTTCGAGTGTTTGCCTAATGGCGACCCTATTCCTGGTGTACCTCGTTCCGGACCTTCTGTTTCGTCTCCTGACAGGCATTCTCCTAAAAATTCTCTTCCTCTTGCCAGGATGCATTCTTCTGTCCGGTCTTCTCCATCTGCCGAGCCTCCTCTTCGTGTCAGGTCCAGGTCTCCTCCTGCCAGGATGCATTCTTCTGCCCAGTCTTCTCCACCTACCGAGCCTCCTCGTCGTGCCAGGTCCAGGTCTCCTGATGCCACAAATCCATCTCGTGACATACTTGGGTTTACACCTGAAGAACTTACATTTGTTCGACTTATTCCTTACAAGAATCTCTCTCGGATATTCGAACTACGAAGATATACTTTTCCTCTCGATGTACCAATTAGAATTAGAGGCAAAAATTATAACCTACTACCAGTGCCAACCGAAGAGCAAATTGTATTGTCAGCCCCCAATGGTGACGTTTTTGCAATATTCGACAAAATTAGTGCTAGCAAACAACAGATTTTTCGTGGAATATATATTCATGATACTCCCAGGGGAACACGGACGAAAATGAACATGGACAGCCACGCTTTGAAAGAATTGACCCCAGAAGAAGAAACGGAATGTCCAATAGGGGCCCGAATTTCAATTCCAAAGAATTTTAGAGTATTTCGTATCTAAGCCAAAACTTTTTACACTGTGAGTTCTACTCAACAAATCTGTCTTCATTATTAAGCGTACATTTCCAATTTAATGAATTCTGAAATGCGGTAGGGCACACCTCAACACTGACGAATAGGAAGCGTTTGCAATTTGAAATTTTTTTGTCAAAAACGTTTGAAGATGATCAACTGTGAATGTAAGTTGTTTCACGGTTTTTAAAATGGAACTGCAGTTTGAGTTCAGAGTGCTACATTTCAAACGGCTCTGATTCTCATAATTTATCTCGCGCTCCATTATTTGTGTCCAAAATGCTAAATTTTCTATATTATGTTAAACTCTATTATATTAAATGAACGTGTTATCATTTCTGTATATCGAACCGAAACTGCTAATGGATATGTGACCGCTCGCCCTGAAAAATCTCACTTTTCAGAGTAAGCCCCCTTTCTTGACTTGAGCATAGACTGCCTGTCCGATTTAAAATGAATTGGGTCAACGAATAAACAAGAAAAAACATGGAATATAGTTGGATAGCGGAAAGAAATTTTCTACTTATTTTTGAATATGGAAATGAAAAAAATAGTTTGCGAACATAAACAAAGAGAACGAACATTTAGCTCTCGAATTTTCTTCCTCTCTAAAAATGTTTCTATTGATTTATGTACTAAGTTCCAACATATTGGGCTATGGAGCTCTACGGATTCAAAAGTTATTTTTCCTTCACCTTCAAATAGTTTTTGTATTATTTGTTGATAAAGTTAAAAAATGATATCGGATACAACATTTTCATGATCTCGTTTCACCTCGTTGCTCTGAGCGAGCGATTTCAATGCATAAATTTACTTCACAAAAACATAATCCATCATACTGACTATTTGTTGCAAATATTTGTTTATATTAAATAACTTGACATGTCAACAACTTTTTTTTTCTACCGACCCTTGTGCATCAAACCAAAAGCCCGATTGAAAAATCGGCCGCGACAGATTTCCTGAGAATTTGATTTCACCCCACTGTGCGCTCGTCAGCGCAATAGACTCACCAAGTAACAACCTAGATTCGCATTTAACCGCAAGATATCCCAGTGAGTTGCGACGTAGTATCTCTCTTCACGAGAATACCAATGTCTGATGAAATCGATATTACCAAATTCTTTTCAAACCTCCCCCCGATCTCATACCTTTGATAGAACATTGTTTCAATTATACTTTCTTATCTTTCAATAAACAATTCTACGAACAAACCTCAGGAGCAGCAATGGTATCTCCAATCTCACCTGTAATAGCCAACATTTTTATGGAAAATCTAAATACTAAACTCTTCAACTAATCCAAGCTCAAACCAGAATTTTGGTGTCATACCGTTGACGACACTCTTGTCATCTGGAGAAATGGACAAGATGAACTACACAAGTTTTCCGATTTCATCAATCGAGTACACCCTAATATCCAGTTCACCATGGAAATTGAACATAACAGAAAATTGTATTTCTTGGATGTACTAGTTCACAAAAGATCTGATAATATACTAGGACATGAAGTTGACAGAAAGCCCACCAATAGAAACAGATAACTACATGCCTCCTCCCACCACCATCCACCTTAAAAACAATCGGCCATCAATTCCCTTGTATACAGAGCTGTCTCTATAGCAGATAAAGATAACTTACAAAAGGAATTAGGAAACGTTGAACAAATCCTGATACAGAACGACTACATAAACAAATAAATCGATAATGCCATTAGAAAATATACTGAAATAAATTCAACACAATCTACTAAAGAATGAGAGAGAAAATCGACCACCATCCTACCCTCCATTCAAGGTATGACAGAACAAATAGAAAGAATTATCAACAAACACAACATCCGAAATATATTTAAACTACTTACGAAAACAGGAAAACTTCTAAACAACCCTAATGATGTAAAGGTACCTCTCATTGATATCTGAGAGTATATAAAATCCCTTACTCCTGCGGCAAAGTGTATATTGAAGAAATCGGGAGCGCGGTGAGCCAACGTATAGAGTAACATGAGAGTAAAGTCAGGCTAGAACATTTCATGCAACCAGCCCTAGCTCAGCACTAATAATAAAGCATCAATAGGGACAATGGATATAATACCAATCCGATTTGGCTTCGCTTCCTTCCGGGTTTAAAAAAATACTTGATTGGCCAACCAAGTTCAACCAGTCTCCACGTAAGGCGTTCTGGACAATCACGGGCATCGTGGAGTATATAAATATAAACAACATTAATCGAAACTTCATTTTCAGGTTAGCCCTGAAGAAGTGAACTGCAATGTTCACGAAACGTCTGCAAGATTCGTTGTTTCCACAACATTGAAACCGGGAACCTCCTTTCATAATGATGAATCATCATCGTGAAACCATTAAATCTATTAATAATGAAATTTTTTAGAATATTTTTCCAAAAAAACCATCTTCGTAATTAGGGGATTCTTTTTGACCTTTTAAAGAAAACGTAACCCGGGAACCTATTAGTGCATACAGAGTTTAGTGACGATTCTATTATGTATAGCAGGAGGATTTTTCTTTATGGATACAATGTTAAATGGAACGGTAAAGGGTTATAATTAGAAATAATAGTGTGACATTATTTACGGACTATCAGCTGTAACATCTGTTACGATTCTATTAAAATCTTGAACTTTTTTTTGAAATTCCTTGTAATGTATAGACATTCCATGCTGTATGAGCACTCTCGCCGAGCGAGAAAACCCTATCTCTTAAACATGCTGTGATTGCAAGGAACCCTTGCGATTTCAGTATGGGTTTCTTGCGCCTCGCATTCTCCCACCATACCTGCGGGACATGAACCGCTGGTAGACGTGGCCTAAGACCTCCGTTACCGTTGTAAGAAACCCAAACCGAAATCGCAAGTTTTTCTTGCAACAGTTCTTTTAACATATTCTGTAAAATTCTTATTACTTTTCCAATGCTTCAAATTGGTCGATATAGTGGACGATATATAAATTTTCCATCTAAAAATCAGCTTTCCCTGAAACCTAAAAGATGTCGTAAATGGTCACATCAGTTTTGATTAAATTTGCGACACCATTTTTTCCAAAAACTGACTCTTATCAAATGTAAATATCTGAGAAGACCGAGTTTGCTGCGTTTAATCTAAGAGATAAAGAATATAGCGTCGAGTTGATAAGATAATAAAGCAGTAGAATATTCATCAGTTATGCTATTCATAAAATTCTTCATCATTGAATTCATCAATTTCCCCTTTATTAGAAAACATGAGGTTTCTCTGGACTCTGGTCTTATCCTTGATGGTTATCCTCGATTCTATTGGTGAATATAATTATAAAATTCAGAATGAAACAAATATAACAAACAAATTTCAATTGAAATTATAGATGCATTATACAATATATCTATGATTTTAAAATAATTTGTTTGAAGCTTGTGTATCTGTGCGCGTTTAACTTCAGACGTGCACAGATGATATTTGTCTAACTGCGCACGTCATACGTAAGAAATGCATAATAGAGTTGACACAGTACATCTGGTGATGAACATATTATTATCATATTTCATTTGCTCCCCTAGCACCCTCTAACTCCTACATCCGCTTTTCCCCCAAACGATCCTGCCCTAGAATCCACATTCTCCTACCAGCTTCCTTTATCTTTCATTCCTCTCCTACATCCTTCCCATACATGCTACCATGTTTCGTCTTCCCATTCCCATATTCTGCACTTCCTGTCATCTTTCTTTTCCCAATATCCCAATTCCCATATTTATCTCTTCTACTATTAATCCTTCTTTATGTTCCTTCAACTCTTTTTTATCATTCTCTGTTATACATTCGTTCCTTACGCCCATCAGCATTCCTTTCATTGCTCTGCCGTTTTTATGCTTCCTCTTTGTATTTTGAACCTGCCATTTGTAACCTATTGGTAATCTTCCCCTTACTCTTTCCCATCCATTTTCATCTAGCCACGTCTCCATCATTACTACTACATCACATTGTCATCACTTTCCTCTTATGTTCCCATTTCTTTAGTTTCACTAGTAACATTCTCTCACTTCTTCGCTCTTCCCTCCCTACACTTCGCACTTCCTCTATCTCTACCTTAGCATCAATCCTTTTTAGTGCTTCTTCCACTCCTTCCATCAGCTCCTTTCCCTTTAATCTTAGACACTTTATCATTATGTTCCTTTTTCTTTCTTCTCTATCTTTCTTTTGTATTCTTTGTTCTATTTTTCTCAACCTTTCCTACTCCTTATTCCCACTTTCCTCACCTCCAAACTTACGGTTCGAGCTTTAAATTTCTTTTATTCTACCTTCCAACTCATCTCCCTTTTTATTAGGCTCTTCCTTCTTTTCTAGCCTCTGCTTCAACATCTGCATCCTTTTCTCTAGCTTTTCCCTGACTTCTTCCCATTTCCTCATTTCTTTCCTAAGTTCGGCCATTTCCTGTCTAATTTCTTTCCTTATTTCCTCTTACCGTTTCTCCTGCTTTTCTTCTGCTTTTCTTCATACATGCCCATTTCTTCTATCGTTGTCTCCATCTATCGTCGCGTCTACCTGCCTTGCCTTTCTCCTTCTCTACCCTGCCCTGCTACGACCAACCTGGTCCTCTCACCCTGTCACAAACCTCAAACCCACCTAACCTCAACTTCCACACAAATCTGTCTTGATCCCCAAAAATATCCTCACCCCCTTGTAAATCTTTCATTCTCTCAATCAATCCCTCACAAACGAACCCCTCTACACACATCTCCTATCATGACGCTATCTCCTCGATACCTTAGAACTCAGGTATCAAGGGGATAGCATCGTTGCTTGGTCACTGTTCCCACCTGTTTTAATTTTTCTCGCCTTGATAAGGGTGCTGTGTGAGCACCAAAACCTTGGTAAACACTTTGCATGCTTTGATATTGTGATTTGATAATGATAAAAATAAAAAAGACGAAAGAAAAAAAAGAGAAAGAAGGGGATTTGGTTGGTTGCCTTCTCATTTTTCTTTCCTCTTTTTTATTTTTGTCAAAAGAAACAATTTTTGTTTTTAGGAATTGCAATAGGAGCATTTTGTGGTGGTTGTCCCAATTTTATCGTTGCATTCTTGTTTTATTTTCCGTAATTCTATACATTAACTTGATTATTGGACGTTAAATGGGATTTTGAATTTGATTTTGGTCTGATTTGGAATTCTTAAATTTTTATATCAAAGTAACAATATCAGGAAATAAGTAACACATAAAACTGGTTTTTATTCGAAAACGATTATAGGTAGAATGTCAGAAATAAGAATTTGATAGATAATTTTGATCATATAAGATATCGATTCGCTTTTCTATGAAGACAATTGAAATCTATGTTCTTTTCTAACATTAATAGGTTAGCGATAGAAAGGTAGTTTAGAATACAATCAAATATTGGGTGAAATGATGCTTTTCATTTATTCGAGTGAAATTTACATTATTAGTCCGAACGGTACACTAAAAATATTTTAAAATCTCCTCTAATTGGTACAAGAGTGGGAGTTCAAGATATCTCTGGGGACAATGTTTTTAGTCCGCATTCCTGTAAGATTTTTTGCGAAAAATACGGAACTAAAATTTTGAAATCGATACTTCGAAAACTTCTCGAAATGTCAATATTTTTATATTAAAATTTTTTCCAGGAGCGCCTAACCCCCTTTTCATATCCATTTTTCGGGAAAGAAGTTATTTTGACGACACCCTACCCCTATTCAAATCCCCTGCATTTCCAGCTTCCTCATCGTTTACATTTTTTTCAGCGTAAATTCTTAAAATAAATTTGCTAGTTTTCGATATTTTTAATTACAATTTCATTTCTGCAAAATTCTTTTATTTCTATAAATTATTTGTTTTTTATTTTAAAAAATTCTAATTTTTCTATATCGTGTTACAAATCTCTGTAGCTCTCGAAATTTAATTTAACTACAACCACAACCCAAGATATACCAACATACGAGTGTGTACTTAAAAAAAAAATGTAATCCTCTCTTTCTTGTTGCAGAATTAGCAAAGCAGTTCGAGTGTTTGCCTAATGGCGACCCTATTCCTGGCATCCCTCGTCCTGGACCTTCTGTTTCTTCTCCTGACAGGAATTCTCCTGACAGGAATTGTACCGACAGGAATTCTCCTGAAAGGTCTATTCCTCCTGCCAGACCGCATTCTCCTGCCCAGTCTTCTTCATCTGCCGAACCTCCTCTTCGTGTCAGGACCAGGTCTCCTCCTGCCAGGAATCTTTCTTTTCTCGTACTTGGATTTCCGCTTGAGGAGCTCAGATTTGTTAGACTAATTCCTCACAAAAATCCATCCCGGTTATTCGAACTTCGTAAATATACTTTTCCTCCCGATAAACCACTACGATTGAGAATCAAAAATAGTGTCCTCATCGCCATCCCAACCGAAGAACAACTTGTATTATCAACCCCTGATGGTGATGTCTTTGCAGTATTCGCGATAACCAATATTCGCAACCAACAGATTTTTCGTGGAATATATTTGTATGTTACTACGAGGGGAAAACGGGCGAAAATTAATATGGACAGCGGGGCTGTGGAAGTGTTGACCCCAGAAGAAAGAGCGGATAGTCCGATAGGCACCCAAATCTCAATCGCAAAGAATTTTAGAGTATTTCGTGTGTAAGCCACAATTTTTCACGCTGCAAATTTGATATGAAACATCTTTTGAGGGTGGCTGGTGGACCAGGAAATGATAGTGAATTTATATTTGACCGAGAATTTCTTAAGTCCATCCCCTTTTTTCTATCCCAGTCTATTACCCCACTACTCACATCTATCTTTTCCTATCTGCTTGTCAACCGAGATTCCCTTCTATCCCTTTCAATCCCCTCTTTCCAACCCAGCCTTTCTCTTTGCTATAAACCTGTATCATTTTCTATCTCTTGACCAATCCAGATTCTCGCCTATTTTTCTCAATCCCATTTTTTCTATACCTGCATATCATTTGACCAATCTCCATGGATTACAGATCTTTTCATTCGAAGACAAAAAATAAAATTTGACAAATTACTTCCAGAAAAACACAAACCACTAACACAGTGAAAAATATCTCTCACCATTCTCTCAGCAATGAAATTATTTCATAAAGGAATCGATTTTGCAGTAGCTTTCCCCGAAATCCCGAAAGAAGAAATCATCATTAATTTGCAATCACTTCCAGCCCAAAAAGCGAATGACATACGGCGTAGGACGGCCAATATCTTACGCCAAGCCCAACTTGCCTCCTCAAAATGAACAAAGAAAGAAAAAGTAGCAATTAAAGAACTCAATTAGAATAAAGACATCATAATATTACCCACAGAAAAAGGCAACACACCAGTAATAATGAATAAAGAAGACTATAACAATCAAATAATGGACCTTCTAACTGACGATACATAAAAAGAACTTAAAACTGACCCCACAAAAACAATACTCAGCGAAACAAAACCCCTTCTTAAATACGCTAAACTTGATAGCAAAACAATATCTAAATTGATATCTACTGATCCCATTGCTCCAAAACTTTACGGACTCCCAAAAATCCACGAAAACAGCATTCCACTCAGACCAATCGTCAGCTCAATAGACTCACAAACTTGCAGTTAATGGTGCGTGCTAGATTGTAACCTAGCATGCTTCTTCACGAAAGTAACAATCTCTGATACCTCAGGAACAGGAATGGAATCTCTAATCTCACCTGTAATAGCCAACATCTTTATGGAATATCTAGAAACTAAAATCTTCAACCAATCCAAGCTTCAACCGTAATTTTGGTGCCATTACGCTGACGATACTCTTGTTATCTGGAGACATGGACTAGATGAACTTCACAAGTTTTCCGATTTCATTCATCGATTCTATTATATAAACAAAAAAATTGATAATGCCATTAGAAAATAAACTCAAAACAAGTCAACACAACCTTCTGAAGAATGAGAGAGAAAAATGACTATCATCCTACACTCTATCCAAGGTATGACAGAATAAACAGGAAGAATTTCCAACAAGCACACATTCCGAATGATATTTAAACTACCTGCGAAATTAGGACAACTTCCAAACAACCCTGAAGATAAGAAGTGATCAGTGACTCGGGAGTATATATCATAAAATCCCTTGCTCTTGTGGCAAAGTATATATTAGAGAAACCGGGAGCGCGGTGAGCCAACGTATAAAGGAACATGGGAGTGAGGTCATGCGAGAAAATTTTATGCAATCAGCACTAGTTGAGCATCATATCGAAATAGGACATCACATTCCATTTGACAAAACAACAATCATCGCGAAAACTCAATATTTTTTCAAGAAAACAGAGAAGCAATTGAAATCTTAAAACACACTAATAACATCAATAGGGACAATGGATATAACACCAATCCGATTTGGCTTTGCGTCCTCCCAGATTTTTAAGAAGAGACTTGATTGGCCAGTCAAGTTCAACTAGTTTTGCACACGATTGTAACCGGAAACACCACCTTTTATTATAATGAATCATCATCGTGGAACCATTAAATCTATTAATGATGAAATTGTTGAAAACATTCTTTCAAAAATACCATGTTCGTAATTCGGGGATTCTTTTTGACTTTTTGAAGAAAACGTAACCCGGAAACCTATTTATGCATACAGAGTTTACTGACGATCGACATTATAGTAGACGCCATATAAATTTTCTATCTAAAAACCAGCTTTCCCTGAAACGTAAAAGATTACATAAATCAGTTTTAATTAAATTTGTGACAGTATTTTTTGCTTGGAACTGACTCTTATCAAATGTAAATATCTTAGAAGGCCCAGTTTGCTGAGTGTAATCTACATGATAACGACTATAGTATCGATTTAATAAGATATTGAAACAGTAGAATATTCATCAGTTAAGTTATTCATGATATTCTTCATTACTGAATTATTCAGTTGCCCCTACAATTAGAAAATATGAGGTTTCTCTGGACTCTCGTCTTATCCTTGATGGAGATTCTCGATTCAATTGGTGAATATGATTATAACATTCAGAATGAAACAAATATAACGAATAAAATTCAATTAAATTATAGATTCATTATACAATATATCTATAAGTTGAAAGTAATTTTTTTGAAGCTTGTATAACGGTAATAAACGACTAATATTGGAAGATGACAGTTCAGTTTTGTATGAACATATTAGATTGAAGCAATAATGAAATCAGAATATAATTAAAACTTAAAAATTGGTCTGTATTTAAAAATGATTATAAGTAGAAAGTTAAAAATAAGAATATGATCGATAAATTTGACCACATAAGATACTGATTCGTTATTCTATATAGACATTTGAAATCTATTCAGTTACAAATCTCTATTGCTCTCGAAATTATTTTTTTTCCTTTGAAGAATCTTTGAAGTTCAACGTTGAAATTTCAGAAAATACATAAGTTTTCAAATAAAAAAGATCCATTTTCAACCAGAAATGGAATAGTTAAATTATCAACTACAAAAATGAGAGTTTAATCCAGAGATAAAAAAAGAATTTTGATCTAAGTGGTTACATTTTTAACCGAAAAGATGAATTTCAAAACTAAAATGATGAATCTTAAATCAACAAAATGAACTTTCAACAGCGGTGTGCAAATTTGAATCCACGCAGTTGAATCTTTAACAAAAAAATATGCATTCTCATCGAAAAATGTAATGGTTTATGCTTCTAACAAAATATATTTTGACTTTAAATCAATGATGAATCTATGAAAAATAAATCCACATCATTTCCTTAATTCCTTCAGAAATCCACGAGGGTGTGGAATTTTAGGCATAGCCGCAAGTCGAATTTTATAATCCATGTGGACCATGGTTGCCCAAGGGAAATTCCGCGTGAATTTTTTTTTCTGAGTAGCCAAGGCTTCCCGTTTTCTTTTAAGTAATCATAATTAAATAACAATGCTGTAAACAGTAAACAACTATTAACTTTCTGAGGTTAAATTTTGTCGATCTACTTAAAAAAAAAATGTAATCCTCTGTTTCTTGTTGCAGAATTAACTTCCCAGTCCGAACACTTGCCTGATGGTGACCCTAATCCTAGTGTTCCTCGCTGTCGACCTTCTTCTTCTAATCCTGACAGACATTCTTCAGACAATACTCTGACTCTTGCCGTACCTAGTTCTTCTGCCAGGTTTCTACCACCTGCCAAACCTCCTCTTCGTGTCAGGACCAGGTCTCGTCCTGCCAGGAATCTTTCTTTTCTCGTACTTGGATTTCCGCTTGAGGAACTCAGATTTGTTAGACTGATTCCTCTCAAAAATCCATCCCGGTTATTCGTACTTCGTAAATATACTTTTCCTCCCAATGAATCACTACGATTGAAAATCAGAAATAATGTCCTCATCGCCATCCCAACCGAAGAACAACTTGTATTATCAACCCATGATGGTGATGTCTTTGCAATATTCGAGATAACCAATATTCGCAACCAACAGATTTTTCGTGGAATATATTTGGATGTTACTACGAGGGGAAAACGTGTGAAAATTAACATGAACAGCGGAGCTTTGAAAGTTTTGACCCCAGAAGAAAAAGCGGATAGTCCAATAGGCACCCAAATCTCAATCGCAAAGAATTTTAGAGTATTTCGTGTGTAATCCACTATTCTTCACACTGTAAATTCGATATGAAAAATCTTTTCAGGGTGGCCGACGGACCAGGAAATGATAGTGAATTTCTATTTGGTGGAGAATTTCTTAAGTTTAAAAAGAAAATGATCGTCAATTTCATCAAGTCTAAATACAAATTGATTCATGATTGTAAAGATTGAACTGCAGTTTGAGCATTGAAAATCGAACAATAATAATAGATTTTGCAAGACGACTCTGAATCTCTTCAGTAGTTAGTTAGTTGTAATGTAGCCGGGGGGCCTGTGAGGTCCCAACCCCTGGCGCTCAAGCTATAAAGCCTATTGTGCCACACCCGTGTTTATTCTCAAGGCAGTGCTCCGAATCCAGCCAACCTTCGCCAAGTGTTTTTGGTTCTCGATGGGTTTTTCGTTGTTATCAACGTTCTGAGATTATACCTCTCAGGTGCCAGGCATACCTATCGCACAGTAAACGACGTCCTCCTTTTTTGATCAGGCAAAGTGATCCTCACCCACTCTGCCATCCGGCAGCCTCCCTAGCAGGCTAGGGTGTACGGAGCGATTCCTCTGAGGTCATCAGGTAGATGCACAGATTCGAAGCACTGTCCTGGTGTGTTATGTAAGTGTAGGTGTGTGTGTTCATTACTCGAAATCGGTCAGTAACCACCGAGCGGAGGTCCCTTGAGAGGGCCTGCCTCTACGCAAGGAGATCGCTGACTCATTTTCGAGTCTTCACTTAATCGGCTTCGACCTCCAAGGCTATTCCCCTCGACATGGGGCCCTACCTTGGTACGATACCAGCTTTGTCTGAAGGGACCTACAGTTTAAGGTGGGTTCCGAACCACCGAAGCTCCGGTAGAAGTACATATGAAAATTTCCATTGGTACCCGTCTCAGGGATCGAACCTCGGACCTCCTGCATGGAAGTCCGACGCGCTATCGTCTGAGCCACTGATTATATTATATAATAATTATTAAATTAATTAATTATTTATTATATTGAATTATTGAATAATCATTGAATTCTTTCAATTTGTGGCAAATCTTAAAAATCTTGTAATCTCCTTTATATATGTTTCAAAAAAATTGTAATCACACCAGTTAAATGATCAGCATATTTTTAGGAGTGTACTCTGAACATTCAATATTTGATTAAAAATCTAATTCAGAGGAAGATGTATTATTTTCTGCCACGTAGAAATAAGTTTTGCTGAAATGTAGAAGATAGATAAATGGCGATATCAGTTTTAATTAAATTTGTGACAGCATGTTGTCCCTGAAACTGACTCTTATCAAATGTAAATATCTCAGAAGGACGAGTTTTCTGCGTTTAATCTAAGAGATAACAAAGATAGTATCGATTTGATAAGATATAAAAGCCGTAGAATATTCATCAGTTATGTTATTCCTAAAATTCTTCATCACTGAATTCATCAGTTTCCCCTTTATTAGAAAATATGAGTTTTCTCTGGACTCTGGTCTTATTCTTGATGGTCATCCTCGATTCTATTGGTGAGTATAATTATAAAATTCAGAATGAAAGAAATATTACAAACAAAATTCAATTGAAATTATAGATGCATTATATAATATATCTATAATTTTTAAATGTGTTTTTTAGGCTTGTGTAACGGTAATGAACAATTACTTTTGGAAGATTTCAGTTGAGTTTTGTATGAAAATATTAGATTAACGCAAAAAAATCAGAATATAATTAAAACCTGAAAGTTGGTCTCTTTTTAAAAAGGATTATAGGTGGAAAGTAAGAGATAAGAAAAGGAAAAGGTGTCAAATCTTCAAATTATGACTGGCATGATATTTCTAAAACAAGGAATTTTTCTGAAAATTTTCTTTTCTATAAAATAATTTGTAGTTCATTGTTTATATTTATTAGAATACCAGTTAGTTTTAGAATTGTACTGTAACCGATTTGTATGAATAAGAAGATTCTCAAACAAATAAAGCACTACTAGTTTAACTCAACCAAAAAAGCGGAATTTTTGAGCATGTAGTTCAATTTTTAACAAACGAAGATTCAACCAGAAATGGAATAGTTATATTCTTATGGAACAGATGAACTCAAAAACTAAAATTTCAAATCATCAACCGAAAAAAGCTAATTTTCAACAAAGGAGTTGTTCTTTTAACCAAGCAAGTGAATATTTTTAACAAAAAGGATGAATTCTGAAGAAAAAAAAATTTTCAAGCATGTGATTTAAATTTCAGCTAGATAAGATAAGATAAGATTCTTTACGATGCCTGCGAATAGCCAGAGCGCCCCACCGCAGGGACGCGTCGAACTTATTTGGCCAATCGAGTCTCTCTTAAAAAACCCGGGAGGACGAAAAGCCATATTAGATTGGTATTACATCCATTGTCCCTACAGATGTTATTAGGGTGTTTTAAGATGTCGATTGCTTTTCTATGTTTTCTTGGAAAAATATTGTACGTTTTTGCGATGACGGTTGTTTTGTCAATTAAAATGCTATGTCCTGTTTCGATATGAGGCTCAGCTAGTGCTGATTCCATCAAATGTTGTAGCCTGACTTTACTCTCATGTTCCTTTGCACGTTGGCTCACCGCACTCCCGGTTTCTCCAAAATAGACTTTACCACAAAAGCGTTTTTCTCTTTCTTTCTTAAGTACGTTGTGTTGACTTGTTACTTTGAATGTATTTTCTTATTGATTCATTAGTTTGTTTGTTTTTGTAATTGTTTCGTATTATAATTTGCTTAACTTTTTGTAATTCTTTTTGTGAATTATCTTTATCTGTTATGGAGACATCTCTGTAAACAAGGTACTAGTACGTCCAGGAATGGCGATTTTCCGTTTTGTTCAATTTCCATGGTAAACTGGATATTAGGGTATAATCGGTTGATGAAATCGAAAAACTTGTGTAGTTCATATAGTCCATGTCTCTAGGTGACAAAAATGACGTCAACGTAACAATACCCAAACTCCGGTTTAATACAAATGAATGAGAACATTTGTGTTAGCACAACGTAGAAAATTTGATTATATTCACTATGAGTACTAACTGAGATATCTTGTAATTAGACTGATCAAAACTATTGTCCCGAAAGAGATTTACTTTTGAAACTATTTCTCGGGTGAACCCGGTTTTCCATCATCAACCACGATTGAAATTGATGTTTGCGAATATTATCAACAAAAACTTTTCAACACCATTTTTATAAAATTTTCAACGAAAAAATGTAACGGTTGAAGTTTTAGTCTAAAAGTACTTTGATGTGTAATATCGGACGAATTCCACGTAGAAATGTAATTAGAAATCCACGTAGAAATCCACGAGAATGTTCACGTGGAATTCCACGCCTGACCGCATGTGGAATTTCTTAATCCACGTAGGTTAATCTTAAAAAATCTTAATCTTAATCTACGTGGTTGCCGACGGGGAATTCTGCGTGATTTTTCTTTCTTGGCAGCGAAACCTCCCGATTTTTTCAGCATAAGCATAATTGGATAGCAACGCTGTAAACAGTGAACAAATATTCAGAAAACTACATTGGCTTTGAGTAAAAATTAGTCCTCTGTTTCTTGTTGCAGAATTAACTTCCCAGTCTGAACGCTTGCCAGATGGTGACCCTATACCTGGCGTTCCTCGTTACGGACCTTCTACTTCTTCTCCTGATAGACATTCTCCAGACACGACTCTCACTCTTGCCACACCTAATTCTTCTGCCAGATTTCCATCACCTGCCGAGCCCCCTCTTCGTGAAAGGTCCAGGTCTCCTCCTGCCAGGGATCCTTCTTCTCTCATACTTGGATTTCTACCTGAAGATCTTGAATCTGTTCGTCTTACTCCTCACATTAATCCGTCCCGGATATTCCAGCTTCGAAAATATACTTTTCCTACCAACGTACCAATTGTAATTAAAGGCAATCATCATATTCTTCTTCCTGTTCCGGCCAAAGAACAAATTGTATTATCAACCCCCAATGGTGACGTTTTTGCAATATATGACAAAATTAATATTCATAACCAACAGATTTTTCGTGCAATATATTTGCATGTTACTGCGATGGGAATACGGGCGAAAATTAACATGGAAAGCGGATCTGCTCAAGAAATGACACCAGAAGAAAACACGGATTGTCCGACGGGTCCCAAAAAGTCAATCGTAAAGCTATTTAGAATATTTCGTGTGTGAACCACACTTTTTTTAACGGGAATTTTACCAATTTGTAGGAAAAAATCTATCAAATCACTGCAAAAATTACGAATTGCATAAACATCATGTAATATAAAATGCGGTTTATGATAAGTTCGATTTCAAATTTTTGTTAATGTTAACTCCACTTGTTAGTTTTTTCGATTATGAAATTATTCAGTTCAGCCTCTAAATCCGATCTATAATAAAACGCGTTTATTTGATTTTAAATTCTATTCATATATTATTTCCGTCTAAAATTAATGCGTTATTATTTGTATACAACGGAACAAGACTGATTATTATTTATACATTGCAAAATAAATAACAAATTTGATTGTTTATCATTATTTTATTGTAGTTATCCTATAAAATGCATAGCAACAATTTTCTTCAGGTGAATGGAGAAGTTTCCTTCTTACGGTTTATTATATGTAACACAATGTTTGATGGGTACAACGGCAACCGTTGGTTAAAGATGGCTGGTTGAAGATTTTGATATTTTTTGGGTGAGCACAGCCCCGGAAATTTGACTATATATTAACTATGGGTACTAACTAATGATACTCTGTAATTGAACTGATCATGATTACTGCCCCCAAATAGATCAACGTCAGGGTCAATATGGTATCGTTGGTCAAAGTTTTTGAAATCATGATACTTATTGCTTCTCACGTGAAGTAACGTTAAGTCATTGGCATAAACACTGACTTTGTCAAACTCGCAGAAAGACGTCAATCCTCAAAAATATGCAAAATTGGTACAGCGTTGAGTTGCAACAAAAATAAACTCATTTTGAGAATCTAGGAGAAATTCCTCATGTTGAGACTGTTTCTTTCTTATTTCGAAAATCGTCGAGCGTTTGGGTGAATCGTCATTTATTGCTAAACTCTGCTTTCGCGGCTCATAACTAATACTTATCTACTATTTACAATATTCACAGATTACTTATATCTATTACCTCTCCTATTCACAATCTTCCCTTCTCCATTCCTCTTCCTCCTTCGTTTTCTTATCGTCCATCTTAACCAACACACCCTTCACCCATGCTACTGTCCTCTTTTTCCCCCCTTTCATGCATCAATACATCCATGCTTACCTCACTCCTTTCCATCTTCACTTACTCCTCCAACCAGTGCTTTACTCTTGCATCCTCCTTCCCGCACAGTTCACACATCCTCTTCTCCCTTGAAAGCCAGAACCTATCAAAACACTCCATTCAGCCACATCTCATCCTCTCTATCAGCTTCTGACTTCCTTTCTCTCCTTTCGCACACAAATATTGCAGTTCCTCCCTTGGCATAATCTACCCATACTTTCCGTTAAACCTTGCATCTATCATTCTTCCCTGTCCTGCTGCCTTTTCTCTGTTCATGCCGTCTTTCTTAACCATCTCATATACCTTCCTTCCTTGCGCATCCTTCTCACTTTATCCATCTGCGGTCCATTCTTTCTAAAATACCTTTTCCTTTCAGCCTCCATCTTCCCGCCCCCTTGCTGTCCTCTTTCTTCCACAAACACTCCCTATCCAGACTACTTTCCCCCTCTTCTAAAAATTTCTCCTTATATTTACACGCCAGACTCCCAGCTAGAATCCCGACACTGGTTCTCCCCGTCTCTCGTTTCTCTCTCTCCTCTTCATTCAACTCCTCCATCTCTGCCTCCCCCGTTCTTCTACTCTCACCATCTCCCTTCCTTGAATCTGAGCCCTGAAATCATTCTTTGAAAAACTCCCTCCACTAATCACTTCCCATCTTCTCGCTTATCCCTACTCTACCCTTCCTGAACCTATTCATTATCTTCCCGACGTCCCCCTATGTCTTAACATTTCCTAACTCCTCTTCTAAAATCTTTCTCCCTCTTTCATCCTCCTTCTACTTCTCCTAATTCTTCTTCATCTTTTCCATTCCATATCCCACCACAGCTTCACCATTCCTTTCGTTTTCTTTTTCAATATCTTCTTTCGCTCGCACCCTTTCACTTTCTCTTTTAAATTCTCCTATATCCCTTCCACCGACTCCCCTTCAGAACGTATCTTCCCTAACTGCTCCTTATTCTTCTCTATCACCCCCATCGCCCAGCTCACCCTCTCCACAACCCTAATGGCTAATAGCCTGATTTTATCCTCCCTTTTACTGCGAATCTCTCCGTCTCCTCCCACCCGTGCATATTCATGACTACATAGTCTATCACCCGTACCCGCACCTTACTTATCTTATCCTACGATTTCTGTTCGCAGCTCTCCCCTTCCCTGTAAAGGCCCCCTTCCCTCCCCAGCCTCTCATTAAAGTCTCCACCCAGTACCACCATACCCTCCTCTCTTTCGCCTAGCAAGTCTTTCATCCTTTCCTTAATTCTTTCCATCCCATCCTTATTGTATACTGTCACAGACTCACACGTTACCACTCCTATCTTTACTTCCCTCATTTGCACTCTCTCCTCATCTTCCTCTCCATGAACTTCTTCCTCTAATCCATCTCTAGCCCCTGTTATAATTCCCTCACTAGCCCTTCCTTTCTTCTTCACTCTGACCGCCTCCTGGAGTATACATTTATACCCCCTTGGCAGCTTTGGCTCTATTCTTTCCCATTCCTTTCTTTTTAGTCACGTCTCTACCAGTCCCACAACATCAAATTCCAGGATATACCTCCAGAGCTCCTGATCCTTCTGCTTTTCCCTAGCTACGTTCCGGTACAGCTCCTTCACTACTCCTCTATCCTGCATTACCTCCACTCCCCTACTTCCTACGAAACAAATTTCCCTGCACTTCCTTCAGCAGCTCATTCTCCTCGACCCACACCCACATATTATCGTCTACTTTTATTTTCCAATATGCTACCTTCGCCGATCTCATCTTTCCTTTCTCGTGAAGTCGTGATCGATGGAAACTTCCTTATCCTTTATCCTATTCTTATTTCGCGTTACCCCCAACTTTTCTTCCTAGCTCTCCAACTCCACAACCGCCACTTCCTTCTTCTTTGTCCCCTCCAACTTAACCCTCCCTACCGTGCCTTTACCATATTAGCTGTAAAACTGTCATTTAAAATAGGTAAGCATAAATCAAAAAGAGCCCTTCTTTTATAACGTAGACGGAGCAATAGAGGGATTTTCTTACGGGTAATATGGGTGGTTGGGGATGTCAGGAACCAAACGCATGCTCGAACACAGCACATATATTGTCTAAGTAACAATTCCCGCACTGCCCGCCATGATGCTTGAGGCGTAGCCGAGTGCATCATGTCGCGCAGTTCAGGGCTCTTAACCTCCTATCCGTGTGATGTATACTATTTCCCGTTATAGCCGGTCAAAAGTACGTTCATTTATTACATTCCTAATTATTATAAACAATACAACCACGATCTAGCGGCCAACTAGCGTGCGACTCTAACGAAAGCGCAGTATCTCAAGGCCCTCACAATGGCATCACTGATCGCGCGCTATTTACTCCGCAAAAGCTCGGAGGCGAATCTTTAATTTGGTACCTAACAACCTCCACCAACAATTTCAGGGTGACCAGATGCCCAAGTGGAAAAAGGAGGACAAAACTCCCGCCCCCCCACACACACATACAATGAAATCTAATCAATAACACATTCAATTACTTATTGCAATTAGCATATTTTCCAGAATCTCCAATGACACAAAATAACGCAAAATTTTCTTGGAGGTCAAAGTTCCCTAAGGAATCTTTAGGGAACTTCGAGCTTCCAAAAAATTCCGCGTGGAGCGTCAGTGCGCAACTTTGCAACACAGTAAGATACATCTTTGGGACCCCTCGTCACACACAAGCACTTACAATAAAGGCATCCAGCTAGTAATGTTTGGTGGGCACCAATGAAATTTTTTATTGCCGTATATTTATTTTACTCCTATAAAAAGTCTGGTTTCTCTTGCGCGTATGAAAATCGCAGCGTCGCCATCTCTCTTATTTTTTTGAATAAAGAGGGGAAAATATACAACGCGATAGCGTAGGGAATATGTTATGAAAAAAAAGGAAAATTTTGTCTTTTGACCAAAAAGTAGGACATTTTATGGGTTTTCCAAAGTTTGAGAGGACAGGAGATTTCGATTAAATCCTTTTAATACAACATGTATTTGATTTTTTTAGATTTTTGTTATTAAAAAGGCCCATATCCGGCGAAAATGTTGGTATTGGAACCAAAATGATGAATCTTTTATAGAAAAGTGACTTTTAAAACCCAAAAATTGATTTTATTTGCTCCAAAGAGTCAGATTTTCAACAGAATATATAGATTTTCAAACAAGTAGTTCAATTTTCAACTAAAAAAAATCCACGTCAAAATCCATGAAAAACTCCACGTGGACAACTACATTGACAATTACAACCCGATTCACAACAACTCATGATATAAGAAGATACAATTGTGTACTTTGAAAAAAAATTATTCCTTCATTTCTTGTTGCAGAATTAAGTGGAGAGTTCGAGTGTTTGCCTAATGGCGACCCTATTCCTGGCGTTCCTCGATCCGAAACTTCAGCTTCTTCTTCTGACAGACATTCTCCTGAAAAGACACTTTTTCCTGCCAGGCCTCATTTTTCTACCCAGTCTCCTTCATCTACCGAACCTCCTCTTCGTGCCAGGTCCAGGTCTCCTCGTGCCAGGCACCCTTCTATTCCCGTACTTGGATTTCTACCTGAAGAGCTTAGATTTATTCGACTCATTCCTTACAAGAATCCGTCCCGATTATTCGAACTTCGAAAATACACTTTTCCTCTCGATACACCAATTCGAGTAAGAAAAAATTCTAATGGTCTGATGCCCATACCAAACGAAGAACAAATTGTATTATCAATACCCAATGGTGATATCTTTGCAATATTTGAGGTGACCAATATTCGCAAACTTCAGATTCTTCGTGGAATATATTTGCACGATACTGCTAAGGGGACACGGGCGAAAATTAACATGGACAGCGGTGCTACTCAAGGAATGACCCGAGATGAAAACGCGGATTGTCCAACAGGTGGCCACACCTCAATTGAAAAGAACTTCAGAGTATTTCATGTGTAAACACCAATTATTCACTCAAATAATAAAAAGTTTGACTAATAAGAATTGCACAATAATAATTGATTCAACAAGATGATTCTGAAGCTGGTTATGAATAACAGGCTTTTACTTAATTTCAAATCTTATTCGGATATTGTTTTCGTCCAAATTTTGAAATTTTTAGCACATTCAATTTGAAACTGTTACATTTGGGAAATTTTGAATATGAGAAATCGAGAAATTATAGATTTAAATGTCTGGATTTATATCTGTTAACCAAGCTTTATCCCACTTGATCATCATCTCGTGTACATGCCGATCATCGCAACCATTCATTCCCAGCATAAAACATTCCTAGTATTAAGATTCGAGTGACACTGCTTGTCACGTAAAGTCACGTAAAGTTATTGGCATAAACATTGACGTTGTCAAATCCACAGAAAAACGCCGATCCTTCAAAATAAGCAAAAACTGGTGTAGATTTAAGTTGCAACAAAAGTGAGCTTGCAGGCTCATTTTTAAAATCTGGGAGAAACTCTTCATTTTGAGACTGTTTCTTTTTTATTTTGAGTATCGTCGAGTGCTAGACTGAATTGTCATCCACTTGTCAAGACGATTTTCTTTTTCGTTATTTGGACAAAGTAAGTAGTGAAGAGCGTGCCGATTGGAGTTAACATAATTCTAGGTTGATACATCAACTAAAATATTTTCATTTCTGAGCTCATCTTTTTTCAAGGCAATAGATAGGCGGTTATGTAATACTATATAGCAATGTGAAAATCAAGTTTTCTCTAAAATGTAGAAGATTACATAAACGGTTGCATCAGTCTTAATTATATTTGAAACAAAATTTCTTGTCTAGAAACTGAATTTTATCAAAGGACAATGTCGTAAAAGAATAAGAATGACGCCATCATTCTAATAGATAACGACTATCTATAGTATATCTTATATGAGGTAATGAAGCTGCAGAATATTTATTAGATACATTTTGATTGAAATTTTTCATTATTACATTGATTAGTGTCTTCTATAATTATAAAAGATGAGGATTGTCTGGACTTCAATCTTATCCTTGGCAATTATCCTCGATTCTGTTGGTGAATATAATAATAAAATTCAGACTAAAGAATGTATAATAAAAAATTTATTTGGAATCATAGATGTATTATATGATATACGTATAATTTTAAGTACATTTTTTGGAAGCTTGTGTAATTGAGCACGTCATACATAAATACAAAATGGAGTTTAGACAGTATGAGATATTGACTTGTTTTTCAATTAAGATATGTAAAATCTAGACACTTTTCTAATATTGACAGGTAAACGATAGAAGGGTAAATTAAAACAAAAACGTGAAGTCGATGCTAAAAAAATAAACATGCAATATTCAACAAACAATCCAGAGTGAATTTTAAATGGTTATCACGATTGTTCAAAGTTGACTGTGTGCCCTGATGCGATAAGCTCCTGCCAATTAGGAGACTGCCAAAATTGCCCCGGTATTAATAAAATTGAATATAATTTGACTCAAGCTTTCGATGAGGGGGATTCGGAAGAAATCGAATCTGATTCTTGGCTGCAGACTGACAGATGCACTTCAAAGACGCTGATCATGAATGTTGAAGAATTTGTGAATGAACTTTGTGAAGCCCTGCTGAAGCTAAGAACCTATCATTTCCTTGCTACAGAGCAGTCATTATTTTGAAAAAATCTAAAGGTAACTTTGAAAAATGGTGAATTCGTAACCTCATTTGATTTCGCTGAGAACTTTGAGTTTGTGTTCAAAAACTCCTCGCGAGGATTTTACTGGAATAATGATCTGGCCACAATATTTGCAGTAGTTATTTACAATGTAAAAGATGGAGAACACAAGCACAAAAGCATGGCAATCATATCAGCCAATTTGAGTCATGACACTGTTGACGTTTATGAGTACCATAAGATAATTGTGAATTATCTTAAGGAAAATTTTGCAGTCCAAAAGGAAAAAAAGTACTACGTCTCAGACGGAGAAGGACAGCATTTCAAGAACAAGAGCAATTTTGCCAATATCCTAGCTCACAAGGCAGATTTGGGAATTCCAGCTGAGTGATATTACTATCGTACCACTCATGGTAAAGGAGCATGTGACTGCATAGTGACGAATGTTGAACGAAATGAAGCAAGGTTTAACCTACAATGTTCTGCTAAAGTTCGCATTCTAGATGCTTCATCCCTATTTCAATGGGTAAAGAAGTACTGACAGGAAATTGAAATCATTTTTAGTAGCAAGAAAGATCAAGAAGCCACTGCTTAAGATCTGAAAAGTCGATTCGATGCTGCAATGATAATCAAAGGGTCTTCGCAATACCATGAATTTATACCTACTGAAAATGGGAGACTTCAATTCAAGTAATTTTCCTCAGCCAAGGAATGCGACTGCTTCCCAGAATTGAGAAACGAAAATTAGAGAACAAAGTGAAAACAACTGTCTCTTTAAAAAAATAAAAGGCGGAAAGGAAGGCAGATAGAAGACCAGATATCAGTATGAAAAAATTTCAGGTGAATGCTCTATAATCCAGGTGCGACCTTTGCTCTTATTTTTCGCGATTGAATATCACTCGCCGGTCCCCTCTTAATGTGAGAGATTTTAAAAAGTGACAGGGATGCAGAATTTATCCTGTCACAATGTTTATGACTTTGCCGTAACATCCCTGCATCAGTTTGAATACATGACGGTTCTAAGAATCAGGTAAATATTATTGTAATTAACTTGCTTGATGCTATTTGTTTAGACTAAATAGCGTAGAGCGGAAAATATATTTTGAGAGGTGCTCAGATTCGATTTTCAACTAAAGAAAAAACTCACGTCGAACTGCACGAGAAACTTCACATCGTCAACTACATTGAAAAATACGAGTAGATATACAACTCACGATATACGAGGGTACGATTTGTTACATTAAGAAAAAATTATTCCTTTATTTTCTGTTGCAGAATTAAGTACACAGTTCGAGTGTCTGCCTAATGGTGACCCTATTCCTGGTGTCCCTCGTTCCGGACCTTCAGCCTCTTCTCCTGAAAGGTCACTTCCTCCTGCCAGGCCTCATTCTTCTGCCCGGTCTCCATCATCTACCGAACCTCCTCTTCGCGTCAGGTCCAGGTCTGCTTCTGCCAGGCATCCTTATATTCTCGTACTTGGATTCCCTATTGAAGAACTTGGATTTGTTCGAATTATTCCTTACAAAAATGTCAACCTAGTATTCAAACTTCGAAGATAAACTTTTCCTCCCGATAAAACAATTCGAGTGAGAACCACTCCTAGTAGACTGATATTAGCGACCAACAGATTTTTCGTGGAATATATTTGCATGTTACTGCGAAGGGAAAACGAGCAAAAATTGATATGGACAGCGGCACTTTAAAAAGAACTGACCCCAGAAGAAATAACAGAACACTAGGTACCACTAGCTCAATCGCAAAAATAATTTTAGAGTATTTCGTGTGTAAACCATAATTCTTCATGCCGAAAATTCGATTTGAAAAATATTTTTAGGCTGGCCGGTGGATCAAGAAATGACAGTGACTTTCTTTTTGACCAACAATTACTTAAATTTCATAAAAACACTTTAGGTTTTCTCGGTTGTGAAACTTTAACCTCAGCAGATGTCAACTGTTTGGTCCTAACCGAGCTACCTGATTCCTGGAAATGGCAGGCCCTACCGGTGGGTTCCATAGTTTATAGAGGTCCAAGTATAATGGACAATAAAATTTATAAACGAAAACTCTTGTTCAGGACAATGTATATTAAAAATCTAGATAAATCCGTACATCAAAAGTATATTATTTATAAAATATTTTCAACGGCGTTGAAAATCTTAACTATTTTTGTTTGAATTTTAGTGCTTTCCTTTTATTTCAACCATTTGCTTGAAAATACATATTTGTAAGTTGGAAAATCAGCTATATGCTTAAAGATTCATCTATTGTGTTAAAAATTCAACTGTTTTGTTGAAAATTCTACTATTTAATTCAGTCATTTTTTTGTTCGAAAATTCAACTTTTTTGTTGAAAATTCGTCAATTTAGATTAAAAATTCATACTTTATGGTAGACCAGTCATGTTTTTTTGTTGAAAATTTTGTTTCCAAAATTCTGTCCTCTAAAAAAGTTGTCTTCTTGAGTCGAAAATTTTATTATTTGGTTAAAAGTTCAGCTATGTTATTGAACATTCGTTTGTTCTGCTTGTGAGTTTAACTATGTATGCTTGTTGATAACACTGATAAGTTAAAAATTAAAATATTCGCAACCTGGCTCAAAAACACAAAAGCTTGGAGAAATAAACAAGCTCGAAAGATCAGTTCGAAATTTTTTTTAATTTTCAGAACATCCGGATAATGCATGGTGAACTACAATAAATCACCGCTCGTGTTTTAAAAATATTGCCTACCCCTACTGGTACTCATAAACCCTCTTGAAATTGATAATAACAATTTATATTTATTGAATTTTTCTAGGAAAATTTATTTGTACATAATTGTATAAATGCCCTTTTCCGAATATTTTCGAACGCTTAGGCTTCAATTTGCATGCAGATGGTCATGACATGGCCGTGTAAGTTATTAAATTAAGAAAAATTGAGAATAATGTAAATATTACTGTAATCCCTGAATGTGAACCTACATACGTGACCAAATTTTTTTCCTTGGAATTTAATTTTATCAAGTGTAAATATCTTCGAAGGACAATTTTGACGCGCTTTCCAGGGATATAATCTAAGAGATAACGCCTGTAAAATATATATCATAAGCTAATGAAGCAGCAGAGTATTAAACGCATAAGTTTTGATTTAAATTCTTCATCAATATTAATACATTCATCCGTGTCTCCTATAATCAGAGAAGATGATGATTATCTGGACAGTGGTCTTATCCTGGGCGGTTATCCTCGCTTCTATTGGTGAATATAATATTAAAATTCAGAATAAAATGAATAATATATATGACATACTATTAAGGCGTGTGTAATTGTGTACGTCAATACGTCGTTCCATCAGTAGTGGGACTGCATTTATATAGCCTACCCAGAGCAATAGAGGAAGTTTTTCACAGGCAAGATAGGTGACGAAAAATGTCAGGAACCAAATGCATGCTCGATGATTCACCTGCGAAAATTTGCGGAGTAAATATCGCTCGAGGAGTAAACCTTTCTAGTAGTTGAGCTATGAAAGTTTGGGGGCACCAGTACGTAGTTCCAGCTTCCACAGACAGATGGCGTCACAAAGTTCCTGGCACAGACTTTCGACTCGACCAGTAAGGATGGTCCCTCTTTTACCGACCGAACAACCATTCTTTTGTAAATAGGGTTGTGCAGTTGAGTTATGTATATGGTACATATTGTTGCGTATTACACTTCTACGACACTTACGGATGTGCGGTAGACCTCTACGATACACAGGGATGCGAAGTACAGTTTGGTGGTATATATGACAGCGCGGTAGAGTTCTGTCACATATGGCGCTGCGCAGTACACTTCTAGGACACTTATGGATGCGCAGTAGACTTATGAGGCAGATATGAATGCGCACTACTGTTTGGTGATACACAAAGCTAATAATGATGCACAAGGCTGCACAGTTGACTTTTATGATACCTATGGATGCGCAGTAGACTTCTATAGCACATACTAATGCGCAGTAATATTTTACAGTACATAGAGCTGTGCATTATAAATATATGTTACATTAGGCTGTTCAGTACACTCGCAGTTCACGCAGGGCTACGAGGTACTGTTTTGGTGAATTCTGTAACGCGGTTCTGTTCTAAGCTACATCCCGATGTAACCAGTCATTTCCCTCTATTGCGTCTCGGCTCTAGGAAGTAAAACCTACTACTTATGGTGAACGATAGAAAGGTAAATTAAATTAAAATCCAATTTCGAGGGAAATTAGGTTTCTAGTTTTGAGAGATATAATGTGATTGTTTACTTCAAGAAAAAAATAATACTTTGTTTCCTGTTGCAGAATTAAGTTCACAATTTGACTGTTTGCCTAATGGCGACCCTATTCCTGGAGGTCTTTCTTTTGAAACTCCTGCTTCTTCTCCTGACAGACATTCTTCTGAAAGGTCTATTTCTCCTGCTGGACCTAATTCTTCTACCCGGTCTCCATCATCTACCGAACCTACTCTTCGTGCCAGGTCTAGGTCTCCTTCTGCCAGGAATCTTCCTATTCTCGTACTTGGATTTCCTATTGAAGAACTTAGATTTGTTCGACTTACTCCTCACAAAAATACTAACCAAATATTCGAACTTCGAAAATACGCTTTTCCGCCCAATGAACCCATTCGAGTGAGAGCCACTTCTAGAGGTTTGATGCCCATATCAACCGAAGAACAAATAGTGTTATCAACACCCAATGGTGATATCTTTGCAATATTGGGGTTTACCAATATTCGCAACCGAACGGTTCTTCGTGGAATATATTTGCATGTTACTGCGAGGGGAATACGAGCGAAAATTAATATCGGAAGCGGTGCTATTCAAGAACTGACCCCAGAAGAAATCGCAGAATGCCCAGTAGGCACCACTAGCTCAATCACAAGGAATTTTAGAGTATTTCGTGTCTAAACCAGAATTCTTCATGCCAAAAATTCGATTTAAAAAATATTTTCAGGCTGGCCGATGGATCGGGAAATGACAATGAATTTCTTTTTAACCAGCGATTTCGCACATTGTTGGAAAGGAAAGCCATCAAATCTCTTGATAAATTGCAAATTGCTTATATATCATGTAATATAATGCGATTTAAGAAAACATCAATTTCAAATTTCTTGTTTATGTTGTCCAACTCTAAATATAAATTAACTAACGATTTAAAAAAAATTAAACATAGTATAAAAATTGAAAATTCAACAGTAATAATTGATTTTACGAGATGAATCTAAATCAGTTTAATAATAACAGGCCTTCATTCAATTTAAAATCCTATTCATATATTGCTCCGTCTAATCGTTTAATTTTAGGAGTGCTAAATTAAAATTTTCAACGCCACGATTTTAATTGTTCCATTTCCAAAATTATTAACTGTCAAGTGAAAGTTCTAAAGTTTGTTGCATAAATAACAATCGAACAATTATTAATTTAAATGTATACCTTTATATTTGTTCACCAGAAATCTTTGAAGTGTTCAATTGTCTGAAGTTTAGGATTCAAAATTTTACATCTTAAAGGCCCCACCGGTTGTTTTCTTTCTCGATGAAATCAACTCGCATAAAAATGAATTCTCCTTACTTGTTTCGCACTTTGCACTCGATTAGAGTATGTCAAAAATACCAAATTTTATATATTTTTCCCAATTATTATATTGATTGAATGTGTAATTATTTTTGGAGATCGAACCGAGACTGTTTATTCATATGTTCAAATATTTGGTTGAGAATTTACCTACAGGTAATTGCGATGAATAAATACTCAAAACTATCTAAATAGTGCAGCAATTCATATTCTGGACACAAAAAAATAGTGTTTAAAAGCATCAATCTCACGCATCTTCAGAATGTAAATTTTCCAAATTCGGTTACGAGGATATTTTTCAGGTTCCATGTCCTTCTTTCCATTCAAGGATCCAGGCTTGAAGACCTGACGCCAGAGGAAAATGTTTTGTTATTTTTCCTAATAGAATTCGTTTCAGTCGACTGCATTTGAAAGTTTTCCCAAACCCTTCTACGTCCCAGCTTCACGCAAATTTAGCGGAATCTTTCCTCAATTAGTTTTCTCCGGGGACGTAATTTGTGTATGACCCATGATATAAGAAGAATGAGCTAAGTCGAAGAGAAAGCATGAATGGAATTAAGAGAAGAAGCAGAAGTTGCAGTGGGAATCAATGAACTCGGTCGGGTTGGAGGGCGGATAGAAGAGGTTTGAGATGAGATGGTCGGAGCCCACATCCACGGTTTCGTCTCGTCTCGCTTTATAAGATTTGCAAGAGGTCGTGGGAACAGCACGGACTTGCGGATAGGGCTGAGTTGCAACGGTAATTGTTGTAATTGTGCCGAGTGATTCACACATCAGGATCAGCCTGGACATGGTTCGCATGATGTTGGCGTACATGTCACGTCATACGCGAATACACGTACGTTCATACAAGTAGCAGCTCTTGGGCTTTCTCGCACACCAAAGCTGGTGTAGTGCATCTGCGCGGGATTTCGGAAACAATTGCCGACAATTCTCGCCACTTGACTCGCGGCCAGCGATTGACGTGAGAATCCGCTTAGTGAACGTAACTCTACCGCGCCGCGAAGAGCAGCTACTATGAGGTCATCTTCATCAAATCCTACTCTGCCTGCTTAATGACTGATCTAATTTTCCCCTTCTCACCACACCGCCTCGCTCGCTCCTCTCGTTTCTCTTTTTTCAATTTTAACACCCTCTTCGCTTTCAGCTTGCGTGACTTGCCAAACAGTTGCATAAAGCAAAATAGTCGACAAAGATCGAATCAGGCGACACTTTTTTCAGCAAAAGTGGTCCCTGCAATTCCATTCCGGCGAGGACAATCAGATTTCCTTTTTTTCTACTCACTTGCAACATCAATCTATGATCAGTGATGCCAATACTGGCGCATTTTGCTACTGCACTTGCGTTCGTGCTGCGCACTGGTTGGCCGCAGTTGGCGCGCAATTCAAAATTGGAATTAAAAACAATTCTCGTATTTTAAATGAACAATTATTGAAAAATGCACTAGAATGTATATAAATTGTACAACTTCTG
>CAKNXH010063025.1:44828-58830 GCA_932178445.1 Andricus quercusramuli
TTGCCGTGGCGGATCAGCGGAGTCCAGATTTGAATCCCTGGATACTGGAACTACAATCCAAAATATTGGGATCATCGCTAACTTCAGAACGCATCTTTAAAGCCACAAAAAGCACTTGTTTTGAGAAACGTGACAGGTAATGGGTAATGGAATAAACTGTCAGTATCGAATCAGCGTAGTACAGATTTAAATCCCTCGATACTGCAACCACGATTCAAAATATTGGGATCATTGCTGACTAAAGAACGCATCTTTAAAGACAGAACTGGGTTTAAGAAGCCTGACAGGTAATGAGTAATGAGATACACTCGCCGTGGCGGATCTGTGGAGTCCAGATTTGAATCCCTGGATATTGAAACTACAATCCAAAATATTGTGATCATTCCTGACTGTAGAACGCATCTTTTGAAGACAAAGAAAGCACTTGGTTTGAGAAACGTGACAGGTAATCGGTAATGGAATAAACTCGCCAGCGAAATCCAGTGGAGAATATTTGACCCAAAACGGCGAGTTCCCCTTCTATCAATTACCCAGCTGGGCGTTACCCCCAGTCACCTGTTACCGTCAACGTTTCTTACACTACGTAAGTTTTTTTTGGTAAAGGATTCCTGTGCAGGAATCTTGATGTGGACCTGGTATGGTTATGGCTAGATTGCCTCAGAGTAAACACCGGTATTCAAACCGTTGGATACCATTTTGATTATCATTTGTATTTATTCTTCTCACAGAAAAAAGGTAAAAAAGCGTTTCAGGTAAAAATCATGGGGATAATCTTGACGTGCAAAAAACTAAAGATCAATTAGGGTGAGGTAAAAAATCACTTATTTTTCAATTTACTTTACCGATCTTCATTTCTTTGTATAGCGAGGTTACCTCCAACGTTTTTACCTAAAACGCTTTTTTACTTTTTTTCATGTGTTAAACATGAACGACATAGTCTTAAAAAATGAGGAATGTTTTAGAAAATTTTCTATAAATCTTCATAGCTCTGGAAATATATATATTTTTTTAATGTCAAGCAAATTCAACCAGAATGTTGTATTTTCAAGCCAAAAAGACCAATTTTTCTAAAAAAAAATTGAATTTCCGATTAAATCATCCAATTTCTATCCAAAGAATTTCAACCAAGCGTAGTTGTATTTCTAACCAAAAAGATTAATTTGCGACCAAAATAACGAGTTTTTAACAAAATACATGAATCTTCCAACAACTAGTTGAATTTTCAATTTAAAAATAAATTTTCTACCAAAAATGGAATAGAAAGATTTTCAATAGAAAAAATGAATTTTCAACGTAGAATTCATTTTTTTGGTCAAAGATTCATCATTCTAGTTGAAAGAAAATTTTTTCCGTTGAAAGTTTTACTGTTTTGTCAAAATTTATTTTTCATTTTGTTGAAAACTAATGTTTAAACCAAAAATGTAACTATTCCAAATTAAGTTGAAAACTTATCTTTTCAGTTAATTCAACTACTTGGCTGAAATACTTTCTTAAAAATTCCATTTTTTTGGTTGAAGTTTCATTTGGTTAAAAAGTCTTGTGTTTTGTTGAAAATGCGTCTGTTTTGCAACAAACTATATTTTATTAGTCAAAAACGAAATTTTTATTTATTCTTCAAAATTCTTCCTTTTTTGACAGAAAATGAATGTAATAGAAAATGTAATAATTTCAATTTTCATTGAAAATTTATTCTTTTAAATTGAGAACTCATGTGTATTGTTGAAAATTTGCCTTTTTGATAGAGAAGTAGTCTAGTTGATTAAAAATTCATCTTTTTGGTAAAAATTTCATTTCTTTGGACGAATATTCATTATTCTAGTTGAAAATTAATTTGTTCGATTGAAAATTCAACTGCTTGGTTAAAAATTCATGTACTTGAAAAAATGTGTTTTTTGCAGTAGAAACTTAATCTTTTTGTTTGAAAATTGATCTTTTTCACTCGAAAACTAATTCATATTTTTTTAAATTATTGTTTTTCGTTTATAAATTTATGTATTCAGATGAAAAGTTGTATTTTTTTGGTATAAAATCATTCTTGTTGGTTGAAAATTTATCTATTTAGTTGTAAATTTAATTTTTCCTTAAGTTATTTGTTTTTGGTTAAAAATTAATTTTATTGACTGTTGATTCAACTCTTTGCTTGAAAACTAATTTTTTTGAATCAAAAGTTGTTCCTTTTTTTTTGTAGTAAATAATTCTTCTGGTTCGAAAATTCATCTCTTCGGTTAAAAATTTACTGATGTTGTTGATTTTCCGGTCAGATGCTTTCCTATTAAGCTACTGGAGCTTTATTTCCAAGAGCCTCCACGGACTTTTTCGGTGAGTCTCCTCGCAATTTGCCTTTAGACCACGCCTTCTGCCTGTTGACCGTTCGCACAACCAATGTCCGTAGGGGGCGTGGCCTAAAAGCAAATCGCAAGGAGACTCACCAAAAGAGTCCGTGGAGGCTCTTGGAAATTTCGCTCGCAGACTTGGAATTAATCCGTGACAAATGTTCACGCGCTAATGCCTAGATTTTTCTCTCCGTGTATAAACACTGGTCTCGCCAGCGCCCCTCTATAAATGGGGCTAAGTGGTGCAATTTCCTCGCGGGTAGCTAAGGGCAAGTACAAGATATTCTGCAAAACTGAGGATGAAGCAAGCAAGCAGAATTGAAATCATAGTCCTGCTGGTATGAATTATACTGTTGACTAATTAGGTTTCGACGCAGATTTTAAGCAATTGCCGTTGTGGGCGTGTTTCCGTCCCCAGAGACCGGCGAGCCCGTCTCTTCCGCATTCCCTGGGGACGAGCGTGACTTTTCCCGCAGTCGTAGGCTGCCTCCAGTCTACAGGCTCATGCAGTGTGCCCTCGCTGTGCTGCTTTATGCTCTCGGCCTTCATTCCCATTACCCCAGGTCTCCGAAGACCTTCGCTCGGAACAAATATCCTTGGACGAACTGCTTGCCGACACGCCACTCGGTGGTCCAATTCGATTCAGTTCTATTCTATTTTCATTTTTTTTCACTGCTCACTTCAATCTTCTTTCCCACTCTTTTCCACCCTTCGCTACCACTTGATCCAGTTTCTCCCTCGAGTGCAATAGATTCACTGATGTCTTGGTCCGGGGTGTTTTTGGATTCGGAATTGGGGCCCGCGTAATGTCAATAATGATTCTCGCAAAGTTCTCTCTTAGGGGGGTTTTAATTTTTAAAATCTCTCAACAATGCACGACTAGTTGGGAATGGTAATCAGGGTGTCTAGTGTCCTGGAAATCCTTGAAAACCTGGAAAAGTCATGGAATTCGTTTTACCTGGAAAAAACTTGGAAAAGTCCTTGAATTTTGCTTGTGGTTCTGGAATTTTTGTTCTTTCAAAGAAAACTGTTTATTTTATCACGGTGAAAATTACGAAACTGCAATCGAAATGGTATTTGATAAGTAATTAATTATAAATTAATAAATAAATATAAATTAATAATTATTCATTATTTTAGTTAGTCATTTATTTGCATTCCATTTTTGTTTTTTCTCTTACAGTTGCTTCATCCTGACGACTGTAATTATAGTGAAGAATTTTATTATTTGGTTGCAAATTCAACAATTTTTATTAAAAAGTCATACTTTTTATTTGAAATATCTACTATTACATTATTCGTTGAGAATTCATATTTTTTGGTAGAAAATTCGTCATTTTGGTTGAAAATGCCGGTTTTTGGATGAAAAATAATTTTTAAACTAAAAACGTGAATATTTTTTGGCTGAAAATTGATATTTTTTAAATTGAAAATTCAATCACTTGGGTAAAACTCAAACCACTTTGTTAAAAATTTATTTGTTTGAGGGTTGATTTCTTTGATTGAGAATTCAAATATTTTGCTGAAAATTCTTTTTTTCATTTAAAATTAATTCGTTGACCTAGAATTATTGAAAATTAATATTTTCTGCTTGAAAATGCTGTTTTTTGGCTTGAATGTTCAACAATTTCTTTTACATTTTTTCTTGTCTCCTCTGAAAAATCTTTATTTGTTGAAAATTTGTCTTTTTGATTAGGAAATTCGTCTCTTTGGTAGAAAATTGACAATTTCAGATTGAAAATTAAACTTTTTTGTTGAAAATTTGTCTTTTTTGGTAGAAAATTAATTTTCTTAATTGAAAATTCGTTTTTTTATTGCTGATACATCTTTTTTATTAGAAAATTTATTCTTTCTATTAAAAATTCAATTAGTTGGTTGAAATCTAAAAAAACTTTAATGAAAAATCATCTTATTGGCTGAAAATTGAACTATTTTGTTGAGGAAACTTGATTTTTGTATGAAAATTAATTTTTGGAATGGAAAATTCAACTATTCCATTCTAGGTTGAAAATTAACGATTTTAGTCGAAAGTTCAACTATTAAATTTTTCATAAAAAATTCACCTTTTTTTTCTTTAAAATTCAACGTTTTGGTTGAACGTAGAACTACTCAGTTAAAAACTCATTTTATTTGTTGAAAATTGAACTTTTCTGTCAAAAATGATTTTTTTGCATTAAAATTATATTTTTTTTTTTGCTGAAAATTTAACTATTCCAGTTTTAGTTGAAAATTCATATTTTTTTCGGTAAATTTATCTTTTTTGGTAGATCTTCCTAACTGAAAATTCAACTACTTGATTGAAAATTAAACTACTTTTTTCAAATTTATTATATTGGTTGAAGACATAACTATTATGTTGAAAATCCTCTTTCTTACAAAAATTAATTTTTTTAACTGAAAATTCAACCATTCCATTCTTGGATGGAAATTTATCGTCTTTAGTGGAAAATTTAACTATTTGGTTGAAAATCTATGTTATTATATGTTTGCAAATTGGTTTATTTTGTTGAAAATTTATCATTTTTTGGAAGAAAATTAATTTTCTTTGTTGGAAATTCGTTGTTTTAGTTCAGAATTCATCCTTTTAGGTTAAAAGTTAAACTATTTAGTTGAAAATTTAACAATTTTGTTGAATTTTTTTAAATTCAAGTCTTTGGTTGAAAATTTAATCTGGCCGAAGGATGCTTTTTTGAATATTTTAGAAATCTTTCGAAAAGTTTTGGAATTTTTTGAAACATTTGTTGGAATAAATTTTTTCAAATAAAAGGTCACGTTGAGTTTTCCCAGAAATCTCAAAATTATGTTTTTAAAATGAGAAAAAAAATTCTTCTACAATTCTTGATGAAAATTTGGAAAGATCTTGAAACAGAAATGTATGAAAAAGTTATTAACTATTTTTTAAGATAACTAACTTAAAATAACTTGAAAAAATTTCAATCAATAAAAATCAAAATGTAGATTTTGGAGGTCAAAAAATGTTTAAAAGTCATGCGAAAATTTGAACATAATTGAAAATTTTTCAAATTTTGAAGAATGGAAAATAAATGTATATTTAAGAAAAATGTGCGTAAAGAAATTAAGAAAGTTTTTAAAAATTTTGAAGGTTCTCAAGACGATACAAATATTTTCCTGAAATTGTGGAAGGTTTTTGAGTTAGTTTGAAAGATAATTAGGAATCTCAGAAGTTTTGAAGAGTTAAAAAATGTTCTAAAACACTGAAAGATTTTCAAAAATTCATAAAATATTTTTTTCAAATTTATACGAGTTTTAATTTCTTTTGTTAATCCAAACCCAGTTTCCCAAAAATTTCGTAAAATCCTTTAAAATAAATAAATAATTTCGCACTTAAATCGAAAAACTAATACGGTCTAACTTTCTGAATTTTTCCGGATTAGTGAAACTTTTTGGTGTCCATTGAAATTTTTTTTTTTCATTTGCAGAAATCGAAACAGAACTAAAAATTGTAGAATTATAGTTGAATTCTTTCTAATTTAAAACTTTTAAAATTGAAGCTTACAAAATTTTCAGGTACGAAATTTTTGTTGCAAGCGTTCAATAATTTACATGTATAAAATGGGAGCTGTTAACACTTTGAATTAAAGAATTTTAAATTGAATACTTTTCATCTATACAATTCGAAACTTTTAATTTTAACTTCAGTTAACAATTATTTTGTTAACTTCAATTCATTATCTCTTCACTCCAAATGAAAATTGGACAAAAAGCCACAAATTAAAAAAAAACACATCTTTCTAGCATTATTCAAATATAATATTATTAATAATTCTAATGAATTGTTTAAACAATTATTTTGTTAACTTAAATTCATTATTGCATCACTCCAAATGAAAATTGGACAAAAAGCCAGAAATTTCAACAAAAAACTGCATCTTTCTAGCATTATTCAAATATAATATTATTAATAAGTATAATAAATTGTTTAAACAATTATTTTGTTAACTTGAATTCATTATTACTTTACTTCGAATGGAAAGTGGACAAAAAAACAGAAATTTCCAAAAAATACCGCATCTTTTCAGCATTATTCAAATATAATATTATTAATAATTATAATAAACTGTTTAAACAATTATTTTGTTAAATTAGATTTATTATTACTTCACTGCAGATGAAAATTGGACAAAAAGTCAGAAATTTGAAAAAATCTGCATCTTTCTAGCATTATTCAAATATAACATTATTAATAATTATGATAAATTGTTTAAACAATCACTATTGTTAACACTGATTAACTATCACTTCCCCCTAATTGAAAATTGGACAACAAATGGAAAATTTGTGAAAAAACCGCGTCTTTCTAATTACATTCTATGAGAAAATTGCTAAAAACAATAATAAATTGTTTAAACAATTCATGAAAATATCTAATTTTCAGTATAAAGTAATATTTCATGAACCAGAAACAATTCGCATTAAAAAAACCGTAAAAAAATCATAATTAGTGCCAAAAACTCGCAAAACCTATTTTTTCACTTATGGGGTCTCTTTGGGACCCTATAAAACAGACTTATGGTGTTGGTTTATGAAAAGTGATACTTTATTCGTATTCTATGACTCATTGTGAAGAGAAATGTTGAGTTTCAACTCGATTGCGATTATATTGAGGATTCTGAATAAGATTTACAAAAACGTCTTTTTTTCTTATGGGAAACACATGATAAACTTCATGGGGCTTGCGCCACCCCTCAATATCATTTTTTTTCAAAACAAAAAAAAAGGATTTATTTTTGGGTGGATTCGAACAAATTTGGGGGGTGTCGCCCTAAAAATTAAAAAAAAAAAAAAATTTCTTTGGACCACCCCAGTGTGTGTGTGTGTGTGTGGATGTGTGGGTGTCACACTTTTTTGTGAAGTCGATGCAAGAATATAAAAGATGCCTTGGCTCGAGATAAATCGATTAAACCTATAAAATTGATAGGTATATTTTATTAAAGAGTACGGAAGTTATGGCAATTTTTATATTTTGAAAATCTTTTTTTATAGTAAAAATTTCTTCATTGATATTTTTTAAAGTTGATGCAAGAACAGAAAAGATGTGTTGATTTGAGAAGAATCGATTGACCTATAATACTGATATATTCTATCAAAGAGTAAGGAAGCTATGGTAATGCATAATATTTGGAAATACGGTTTTTTATTGTTAAGCTTTTTTCTTCAACATCATTCAAAGTTGATACAAGAATATAAAAGATTCGTTGGTTAGAAACGAATCGATAGACCTACAATATTAATACACTTTATCAAGGAGTGAGGAAGCTAGAGTAATTTATATATTTTTGAAACCGATTTTTATAGTAACAATTTTCTCTATCTCTTAATTTAAAGTTGATGCGAGAATGGAAAATTTGAGTGGATTCAATACGAATCGATTGACCTATAATACTAGTATACTTTATTAAAGAGTAGTAGAAGAGTAAAAAATTGCATTTTTTTTTTGCACTCAATAATATTTCAATAACCGGGTTTCTTATAGTAAAACTTTTTTCATTAGCATAATTTAGAGTTGATGCACGAATATAAAATATTTCTTGGTTCGAAACGAATCGATTGACCTATAATATCAATATATTTTATTGAAGAGTAGGGAAGTTGTGGTGATTTATATAATTTGAAAAACTTTGCCTATAGTAAAATTTTTTCAATAATATAATTAAAAGTTGATGCAGGAATACAAAATATTCCTTGGTTTGAGACGAATCGATTGCCCTATAATATTGATATATTTTATCAAAGAGTAGAGAACTTATGGTGATTTATCTATTTTGAAAATCGGCTTTTTATAACATTACTTTTTTCATTAACATAATTCAAAGTTAATGCAAGGATATAAAAAATTCCTTGCTTCGAGACGAATCGATTGACCTATAATAATTATATATTTTATTGAAGAGTAGAGAAGTGAAGGTTATTTATATATTTTAAACATCGGTTTTTTATAGTAAATCTTTTTTCACTAGCATAATTTAGAGTTGATGCAAGAATATAAAAGATTCCTTGGTTCGAAGCGAATCGATTGACCTATAATATCAATATATTTTATTGAAGAGTAGGGAAGTTGTGGTGATTCATATATTTTGCAAAACTTTTTCTATAGTAAAATTTTTTCAATAATATAATTAAAAGTTGATGCAGCAATATAAAATATTCCTTGGTTGGAGACGAATCGATTGACCTATAATATTGATATAGTTTTTCAAAGAGTAGGAAAGTTGTGGTATTTTATCTATTTTGAAAATCGGCTTTTTATAGCAGTACTTTTTTCATTAACAATTCAAAGTTGATGTAGGGATATAAAAAATTCCTTGCTTCGAGACAAATCGATTGACCTATAATAATTATACATTCTATTGAAGAGTAGAGAAGTGAAGGTTATTTATATATTTTAAACATCGTTTTTTTATAGTGAAATTTTTTCCATCAACAGAATGCAGAGATGATGCAAGAACAGAAAAGATCTGTTGATTCGAGACGAATTGATTGACCTATAATAATGATACCTTCTCTTGAAGAGTGAGGAAGCTATGGTAATGCATAATAATTTAAAACACGGTTTTTTTATCGAATTCACAGCTATTTTTGTTCTCTTAAAACTATATTACAATATTCTAATATAGGGCTGCTCCCACCTTGATGCGCTACGCACATGCCAATCCCCCAGACCTTGGCCTAAATTAAAATAATTAATGGTGTAACTCAGAATGAAACAGGTTTAACATAGATACAATATTTAAAAAGAATACACATTATATCAAATAAATTTCCAGTTTTGAGTAGTAACTTGTTAGAAGTAACAAAGTTACTAAAAAGTTACTTGATTTTCAACCTTTAGCGTTACTTTTTTTAAAAGTTACCTTTTCGATTGAAAATTCAACTATTTTGTTTCAAATTTTTTTATAGAAAATTGAATTATACTTGGTTGGAAGTTGAACTGGTTTGTTAGAAAGACTGTTTCACATCTAGGTAGACAATATACTTTTTTATGAATTATCATCTCAGTTATTTTCATTTTCAAATTATAAAAAAATTAAATTGAGGAGGTGAAAAAAGTAACTGGGTAACTTTATTTTAACGGATTCCAAGAGATTGAGAAATTACGAAAGTTCTGGGCTTTTTGAAAATATTCACAAGATTTGAAGGGACTTTAAGGCGTTTGATAAGATTTCAAGACATTTTACGGTTTTCGAGAGATACCGAAAGATTTCCATGGATTTTTAGGAATTTGGTCCTTCGAGCCGGATCAAGACAATCTTGCCTAATTAGGTGTAACGTTATTGCAATTTTTCTATTTCGGACAAATTTTGGGGTCCTATTTGACTTCGAAAACTCTTCGAATTTCTATTTTTTTTATGCTACGTTTATTGAAATGATACATTTTTTACGATAGCTGAGAATGAAATTCAATACAAAATAGAGAAAAAGTATTAAAGTAATCATGATAAACGAAATTTGTACTTTATTTTGCAATATCTGCAAAGGCAATACATGTAAAAAAGCAAAAGCTTTAAATAAATTTCTTAAACAAAAAAATGATTTGGAATTTACTCCAATAGCTATCAATTTATTTCGAATTTTGGAAAATTGTAAATTCATGAATTTTTGAAAATTCATTGATATTTAGAGAAATAGGTCTGAGAGTAAATTCTCTTATTCAGTAACCTCAAAATTTCATTTTTTTTTACCTAATTATGACCGTTCTCGATTTATTGAAAAACTAAAAAATTGTAATTTTGTAAATTCTTAAAAATTGGAAACAGGGTTGCAGGGGTTAAGAGGCAGGAGTAGTGAAAAGGGTTGCATGAGTTGAGGGTCAGTGGGTGGAAGGATGGTTGTAAGGGTAAAGGGGGGAAAAGTGTGTAAGGATGTTAAGGAGCACTGGTTGTAAATAAGGGTTGCAGGGTTTGAGGGGAAGGGATTGTTAGGGGGTTGCGCGATTTGAGGGGTCGGATTTGTAAAAAGAGTTCCAGGTGCGAGGAGGAGGGGTTATAAGGATGGTATCAGGGATTAAGGGGAAGTAATTTTGAGGACGGTGGCAGAGACTAAGGAGAAGGGGTTGTAAGGTTGGTATTAGTGGTTAAGGGGAAGTAAATGTAAGGACGGTGGCAGAGATTAAGGAGAAGGGGTTGTAAAGTTGGTATTGGGGGTTAAGGGGAAGGAAATGTAAGGACGGTGGCAGAGATGAAGGAGAAGGGGTTGTAAGGTTGTCATCAGGGGTTAAGGGGAAGTAATTTTAAGGACGGTGGCTGGGATTAGGGAGGAGGGGTTGTAAAGTTGGTATTAGGGGTTAAGGGGAAGGAAATGTAACGACGTTGGCAGAGATTAAGGAGAAAGGGTTGTAAGGATTGTGTCAGGAGTGAAGGGAAAGTAATTGTAAGGACGGTGGCAGAGCATAAGGGGAAGATGTTGTGAGGAGGTTTGAAGGGGTTAAGGGAAGCGGTCGTAAGGACGGTTATAGGGCTCAAAGGAAAGTGGTTGTACGCAGGGTTGCATGGGTTAACAATGAGCGGTTGGTCATAGGAGTTAACCCAGTGGGCAAAAATCCATGAACATTCCAAGAACGTCCTTTGGACGTTTCCAGGACGTCCAATCGCAGCTGGATCAACGTCTATAAGACGCCCAGTGTCCTAAAGACGTCCTAAAGACATCGGAAGTTCTCGGGACATCTTTCGCACTGACATTAGACGTCTTAAGAACATCCCTAGAATGTTCAAAAGGCATGTGACAAAAGACTTCTTAGTCATGTCCCGAAGACGTCGCGGGGACATCCTTAATTTTTTGGCCCACTGGGAAGGGGCAATGAGCGGCAGGGTTTGTAAAGACGGTTGTAGGAGTGAAGGAGTAGGTGTGGCAAGGTAGGTTTCAATGGATTAGGGTAGGGGTTTTAAGCATTGTTGTAAGGGATAAGAGTCAGTTAAGGTTCACTCAGTTAAGAGTCAGTCAGTTGGATTTAAGGGGCCGTAGTTGTGAGCAGGGTTGCAGCGGTGAGAGGGCAGAAGTTCTAGGGATGGTTGCAGGGCTTAAGAGGCAAATTCTGATAAAGGCGATGGTGGCAGCAGGGGCGGCGGAAGCCCTATATACGATGAGTAGTACTACCCACTCGAAATTTCTGAAAGACCTTCCTCTTCCTCCTGCTCACCCTAGCGGCCAGAAAAACTAACCACCTGAGCTCAACACTTTTCGCCGAGCCTGAGTGGCAGCGTCGACATCTTTTTATAACATAATGAGATTGACTCGGTAACAGATTACTGCCAAGTACTACCTATCACACTATTTGTCAGAAACAGTTTGCAGCATCCAAATTCTGCAACTGTGTTTATGTTTACTGTGGCGATAGTTTAATTGAAGGGAGGATGAAAGCCTAGTATTAGAGCCTTGTATTGTGCGATACAAATGTTTGTCGCAGTGTAAGTGGATGCGCCAGAAATACGTTGATGTCAGATATGTTCAGAATGTATATCGGCAACAACGCGGGTATCAATCCTTTCGCTAACATAATTCGAGTGGGGTAGCCATACCTGTTACCTGAAAATCCCGAGAGTGTCGTTCATTCTGGTCACTTAATAACCAGTGGTTCATGGTTCACTCCACGGGCTAACTGACCGGATGGTGGTTCCTGAATTACGGAAACACCAGGTTATGGTTCACTCCGAATGATACAGTGAGCCCTCGATTTCTCGTCGGAATGGCGTAGGAGGCGAGGGTTGTTCCTCGTTTTAATTAAGCCAGGCGAGCTGGCGAGGGAAGATGACCGGTAGCTCCAAATGGTCCACGAACCTATCCGACGTACACTACCTGTATACGTACTTACACTCTTACGAGTACACGGACCACTTGGTTTACGAGCTCGCGAAGCCACCGCTCGAATTTCATCCCAGACTCACTCTTCCCCTCTTTTTACGAGGGTTGTTTTTCCTAGAGTTCGAAAAAAAAAGAAAATTAAAATTACGATTTTCCCCAATTGTTCTCTGTATCCTCGGGAAGAATTATGGCATTTTACCATGCGAAACAGTCCGCAAGTGTATCTTTGAATTGATAGCGGTAGAGTTTTACCGGTAGTGGAACCTGCACGTGTAAAAAATGAGGCACAAGAAGATTGTGAAAAGAATCATCAAGCAAATTGTATTTGATCTCAGTATGAATGTACACATTCATGCTATGATAAAACTAATAAGTTTTATAAAAATGAGTCAAAGTCGGTAACAGTCGTCGCCAAAGAAGGGTTAAGTAGCCTATTTGATAGAGTATTGAAAATGTTTTACCCTTATATCTTTATTTTCTTTAGGAAATTTAGTGATTGTAGTAGGTTAATAATAAAACCGATCATATAATTAGCCTATCCTATCTCATCGACGGGTGAAAATTTTGACGGATGGACACTCGGGCGGAACTATAAGAGTTTTAGCCCAAAGCCACGAAACCCTAGGAATGATCTTTTCAAAATGAAAAGAATTAATGGAATTCCGAGAAATCAAGAAATGCCCCAACTTGAAGGTATTCAAAGAACTCAAGGAAATTAAGAAACTCGAAGAATTTTAATAAATTGCAAGAATTCAAGAAATTCTAAAAATTTGAAGGATTCTGGAAATTTAAAGAATTCCAATAATTCAAGGAATTCCAATCTTTCAAAGAATTCTAGAAATTCCAAGGACTTGAGGAATTTCAACAAGTCGAACAATTCCAAGAATTCCAGGAATACAGAAAAATCAAGGAATTGATAGATTTTCAGGAATACAAAGATTGTCAAAAATAAAAAAAATTGCAGGAATTCAAAGAATTAATCGAATTCAGGGAATTCAAAAAATTCAGCAAGTTTGTAGAATTAAAGGAATTGAGAGTATTCAGAAAATTCAAGGAAATCAGGAAAATCAGTGAATTTATATGTTTTCGAGGAATTCAGAAGAATTGAAGAAAGCAAAGTTATACCATTGAGCCATTTCCTTTTCGGGGTGAGCGTAACTCAATCTGGGAGGTTGGTGATCAATCTCTCTAGCGATCACCCTAAGTGAAGAGCCTCACAATGTCATCATGTGAATCTCCCCACTCGGGCCCATTAATATCCAGGAATTCAAAGAATTAATTGAATTTGAAGAATTCATTGAATTCAAAGAATTAATTGAATTCGAAGAATTCATTGAATTCCAGGAATTCTCAGAATTCATTTAATTCTAGAGATTGGAAAAATTCATCGAATTCCAGGAATTCAAAGAATTCCTCTAATTCCAAGAATTCAAACAGTTCAATGAATCCAAAGAATCCATTGAATTCCAGGAATTCGAAGAATGCATCAAATTTCAGGAATTTGAAGGATTTCAGGAATTTGAAGAATTAATTGAATTCCAGGAATTAAAAAATTCATCGAATTCCAGGAAGTGGAAGAATTTAAAGAATTCCAGGAGTTCAAAGAATTCATCGAATACCTGGAATTCGAGGAGTTCACGAATTCTAGGTATCAAAGATTTAATCGAATTGCGGGAATTAAAAAAATTCAACGAATTCCAGGAATCCAAGGAGATAAAATGAGAAGTTCAGAAAAATCACGGAACTCAAGAAATTCCAATAATTCGCGGAATTTCAATAATTCGCAGCATTTCAACAATTCGCGGGATTCCAAGAATTCAAGGAATTCACGAAATCCCAATTTTCAAAGGATT
>CAKNXH010063025.1:58840-115302 GCA_932178445.1 Andricus quercusramuli
ATTGACCCAATTCCAGGAATTCAAAGAATTCCAGAATTTTAAAGAATAATCGAATTCCCGGAATTCGAAAAATTCACGAATTCTAGGTATCAAAGATTTCATCGAATTACGGGAATTTAAATAATTCAATTTCAAAAATTCATGGAATTACAGGAATTTAGGAAACTCGAAAAATTCGAGAAATCCCAATAATTCGAGAAATTCCAATAATTCGCGGAATTTCAATAATTCGCGGCATTTCAGCAATTCGCGGAATTCTAGGAATTCAAGGAATTCACGAAATCCCAATTTTCAAAGGATTTTGAAAAATTGGAAGAATTCAAAGGATTTGAAGAATTTGAGGAATTCCAAGAATTTCAGGAACTTGGGGAATTCCAAGAATTCATTGAATTACAAGAATTTGGGAAATTCCAATAATTCGAGAAATGTCAATAATTCAAGAAATTCCAATAATTCGCGGAATTATAAAAATTTCAGGAATTCAAAGTATTTATCGAATTCCAGGAATTGAAAGAATTAATTGAATTCCAGAAATTGAAAAATTCATCGAATTCCAGGAATTCAAATAATTCTAGGAATTTAAATAATTCCGGGAATTCAAAGAAGTCAAAGAATTCCTCGAATTTCAGGAATTCCTCGAATTTCAGGAATTCAAAAAATTTAGGAATTTGTTGAATTTGAGAAATTCAAAGAATTCATTGAATTCAAAGAATTTGTTGAATTCAAAGAATTTGTTGAATTCAAAGAATTTGTTGAATTTAAGGAATTCAAAAAATTCATTGAATTCAAAGAATTTGTTGAATTCCAGGAATTCAAAGAATTCATTGAATTCCAGGAATTAAAAAAATTGACCCAATTCCAGAATTTTAAAGAATTAATCGAATTCCCGGAATTCGAAAAATTCACGAATTCTAGGTATCAAAGATTTCATCGAATTACGGGAATTTAAAGAATTCAATTCCAAAAATTCATGGAATTACAGGAATTTAGGAAACTCGAAAAATTCGAGAAATCCCAATAATTCGAGAAATTCCAATAATTTGCGGAAGTTCAATAATTCGCGGCATTTCAATAATTCGCGGAATTCCAAGAATTCAAGGAATTCACGAAATCCCAATTTTCAAAGGATTTTGGAAAATTGGAAGAATTCTAAGGATTTGAAGAATTTGAGGAATTCCAATAATTCGCGGAATTCCAATGATTCGCGGAATTCCAAGAATTCAAGAAATTTTAAGAATTCAAGGAATTCTGAGAATTCAAGGAATGCCAAGAATTCATGAATTCATGAATTCGCAGAATTTATGGAATTACAAGCATGTGAGTAATTACCAAAATTCAATGCATTCCAAGAATGAAGGAATCCAGAAAAATCATTGAATTTAGAGATTTTCAGGAACACTCCAAGAATTTAAGGAATTTGAAAAACTCACTGAATTCCAGGAACACAAGGAATTCAAAGAATTCATCGCATTCCAGGAATTGAAGAATTTCTATGAATTCGTCGAATTCAGAGAATTCAAGGAATTCAGCAAATTCGTAGTATTAAAGGAATTAAGACAATTAAGAGAATTCAAGGTTTTCAGGAAAATTAGAGAATTTGGAACTCCAAGGAACTCCGAAGAATTCAAAGGAATTCTAGTATAGCAAAGACATTCTGTAAGTTTTGAACGGGCCAAACAATTACTGTGGCTCGGAGAATTTTATTGCAAATAATTAATTTTTTTAATTTTTTTTCTGAATGAAGCTAAGAAAGTATCATGAAAGAAAGAGAGGTCTTTTTTGTAGAATTTAGGGAGATACACTAATTCAAAGTATTCAGCAACCTCGTAGAATTAAGGGAATTTATATAAATAGAAAAATAAATAACTCAATAAAGAAGGAATTAGAATATTCTATAGGAATTCAAAAGGTTTGATTGGAGTCAAGAAAATTCAAAAGAATCTGGAAGATTTCAAAAGCTTAATAAGCAATATAAACGAATTCAAAAGAAAACAAAAAATGCAATGGAATTCTTCAATTATTTTTGTTCTTGTTCGTAGAAGGTTTTTAAATGACGGAAGTGTAATTTTCATATTTTAACGTATTTTTAATTGTTTATATGAATAGTAGCTTTCGCCTAACATCTTCTCTAGAAAGCAGCATATTTCGTAATGCAAAAAAGAGAGTCATACTGCTGTCATTCGAAAAAAATTTCAAATCAGGCTCAAGATGGTTATGCAATTAAGTGATCCTATGAGAACAGTATGCCTAATTTTGCATAATTAATAATTAATTAAAAATGAAATAATTAATGGAAAAATTAATATTTATTAAACTTCATTTTGTCAATTAGAAATATTTGGGCTAATAAAAATTATTTGTTTATTAATACTTCCATTATTATTATTACCGAAAAATATAATTGTGTATGACAATACTAGGAAGTGCAAGCTCCACCACACAGACAAGATTCGTTGACAACACATCTGGTCCGACGGGATGCATGCAGTTCCGTTTATTCCGGCAATTTTGTTGTAATTAGCAGAACGTTTTTATATTCTACTTGAGCGATTCCCACGTTTAATCCCTTCCGTTTGCGTGCGTAAACAGTTATATTTGTAAAGTACTTTGTATTTCAAGATTTTTTTATTATCTCGTTTATTCAATGAGAGTGTTCTTGCCATTTAAGGTTCATTAACATCTTCAAATCCTGCAGTAAACGCCATAGTGTTAGTGCGAAAAATTATACATTTATAAACATTTTCCGGTTATTTTCCCAATTTTTATAACAAAATATTTTGACATTCGTGTTGACTTACAATATAAAAGATGGCATATTGATAATTCTGACAGATGCATTTTAAATTAATAACTTTCATTTTCTATTTTGAATCTTCAAACTTTTTGGCGCGCTCACTAGAGGTACGACGCTTATGTATCTCCAACCTTCTCATTTAGGTGGTGCTTCTATTTACTTTTTACACACTCTATGTCTTGAGGTGGTATTTCTATTTGACCGAGCTTTTTTCAGGCGTTTTTCAAAAATTCATAAAAAATACAATTGTTAATATTGAATGAGAGTTTTTTTATTTTTTCAAGCAGTTCTTAAACTAAAAGAATAAACGGTTACCAATTGAAAAAAAATAATAGGGGGCGCTGTAGCATTTCAAAAAATGTGTCTCGGAAACGACACCCTCACTTGTCTGATATGATTCGGCTGCTCCAGGTCATTTGAAGCAAAAAAATCGAATTGATTCTTAAAATCTATGAGTACGGCTACAGCCGGAACGAGAACAAATGGAAAATATTGAAATTTGACAAAATGGCGCCCATTTGAACTTTTGATTGCAAATTTTGACTTTTTTGGGGGTAGTTTCTGACTTGCTAAAAATGTAAAAATCATTTTTTTTTTCACGTTTCCTAGTACGGGCTATAGCCAAACATCTGCTGAATACATACTTCAAATTAGAGCTTAATCGGTCGAGTGGTTTTGAAGGAATCATGTCAGCCATTTAAAAAAAGCGTATTTTGAGAAAAACGACTTGTTCAACATGTAGCGTGACACTGGAAATTGAGACCTCACACTGAACGTTTTGACTGGAGCTTGAAGAAAAATCTATAAACGCTTTCGGAACATCTTATTGCAGAAGAAAAATCTGTTTGAGACGAACAATGACTCTATTATACATATTTATGACCTGCCTGCCTGACAGCCAAGGTGGTCCTCTACAAGCGTGCGGCTGAGTACTTTCCGCTCTGCGCAGTTGACCCTGCTGCAGCTTCGTTAAAAAGTCCTGATCAAACAAATCCCTTGCGTACAAAATTCCACATACTATGTACTATCAAAAAATAAAAAATAAATCGATTTTTCGGCCTGGTCAAATAGAAATACCCCCTTAAGCACTGCTTCTGTTTTGTTCAGCTCTATGCATCGCCCACACTCTTTCTGTTCTCTTAGCATCCGGAGGTGTATCGTAGTTCAAATAAATCCAAGAGATGGCGCTCCGATCAAGTGGGCCTGTTTTTGATTTTTTATGTATTGGCGAAAGTGTGTAATTTATAAAAATTTTACATTTCCAAAATGAGTTGAAAAATTGAATTATAGTAGAACCTTATTTTAAAAAATTCAAAAAAATAATGAGAAGCTTTTTAATAATCCTGAAAGATTTTAAGAGTAAATCTTTAAAAATATTTCGGGGAAAACTTTTAATGGATTAGGCTTAATTTTAAAAGAATACTTTTCAGTTTTGAAGATTTCAGAATGTGTGGAGAAAAATATGGAAGACTTTAAGAAGATTGTTTTAATTTTTCAGGATTGAAAAAAATGTTAGGTGAACTTAATTTTGCAGGGCGACAAGTGAATGAAACAAATATTCTAAAAATTGGCGGTAAATTTTCAAATAATTTTTTTTATGAATTCTAAGAGCAATTTGGTAAAAGATTACAAAATTTTTAACAAAATTTCCTCAAATTTTTAAAAAGAGTGTAGAAGATTTAAAAGCAAAATTTTGCCACTTTCACAGAATATTCAAAAATATTTCAAGAAAAATTTGTAAAATTTAAAATTATTAGAGGGTTTGACAATGTCTGAAAGATTAAAAAAGAATTTTCTTAAAATATATGGGAAAATTTTCAATGATTTTTTAGTTTGAGAAATGAACTTTAAGAGAAAATTGCAAAAGATTTCAAAGCGTTTCCAAAGATTTCTTCAAATTTCGAAAATGAGTAGAATATTTTAAAGCAAAATGTTTCCACCAGAAAATACGAATCTTCAACAGAATAGTTCAATTCACAAAAAAAAAAAAAAAAAAAGAAAAGAAAACACTTATCTCATAAAACAGTAATCAATAAGAAATTTGTAGATCTTTTTTGAACTCACACTTTTTGCCAATTTATTTTTTTTCTTACCTTGCGTCGTTTTTCCAAACATTTGTTTTTTCATTGTTAATGTTATTTTTCACGATTAGAACAAAAAGTACACATCCCATAAAAAAAATCAATAACAAATTTGTAGATTTTTTTGAAAGCACAATTTTTGTCCAATCATCTTTTTTCGTTTCTTGTATAGTTTGACCGTCATTAAGGAATTTTGGATTTTCCATTTTTTTTCGTGCGGTCAAAATTTGAATTTTCGATTCTTCTAAAAAATTCAAAAAGATGTGATAATCTCGTGGGGTATTTCAAATGAATAAATTGTTCGTCTTTTTTAGTACTATTATTAACAGTACATAGAATTTTCAAATCTTAAAAAAAAGTGGTCCCAAAAATGTTGAAAATGTGCTCATATTTTGAAGTTTGATCAAAAATTTCAACTTTCCTTGAGAATTCGTCTTTTTGTGTTGAAAATTCGTTTATTTTGGTTCAAAATGAACTTTTTTATCTGAAAATTCAACTATTCCATTTTTAGGTGAAAATTCTGCTGTTTATTTTTTATTTGAGCTAAGAATAAATTGGTTGGAAGTTTAACTATTTTCTTAAAAATTCATTTTTCTGGTTAAAAATAAATTTTTCAACTGAAAATTCAACTATTTCATTTTTAGTGAAAATTTATCTTTCTTAGTTGAAAATTCATGTATTTTATTCCAAATTTGTGTTTTTTAGTGAAAAGTTAATTTTTATGCTTGAAAATTCATCCTTTTGCTTGAAATTTAAAACATTTTGGTGAAAATTTAACTCTGGTGAAAAATTTATCTATTTTGTTGAAAAATAATTAGTTTTTGTTTAAAAATTCATGTATTTTGTTGAAAACTTCATCTTTTTTTAGAAGAAAATTAATCTTTGCCATTGAAAGTTGAACTATTCGGTGGAAAATTAATTTACTTCGTTGGAAATTCAATAATTTTTCTAAAACATTCTTTTTGAAAATTAGTTTCATATCTGAAAATTTACCTATTATTTTTTCAGTTAAAAATTCCACTACTTCGAGAATTTATCTGTTTAGGATGCAAATTCAACTATATTGGTAGAAAATAGAACAATTCCCTTGAAAATTCGTATTTTGTTTATAAATAAATTTACGAACAAAAAATTTAACTATTTTATTTTTAGTGAAATTTCATCTTTCTCAGTTGAAAATGCTTTCTTTTGTTAAAAATTAGTCTTTTTTACTCAAAAGTTAATTTTTCATTTGAAGATTGATCTTTTTTGATGAAAATTTAACTAGTTGGTCAAAGCTTCATCTATTTTTTTGCAAATTCGAGAATTTCTGTATTTTGGTGGAAATTTTTTTATAATTTTCAATTTTGTATTCCTACTTACTATAAAAAGTACTGTAGAAAAATTGTTCTCATACAACTCTTGCACCTATAGAATGAATTTAAATAATTTCGAAAGGTTTAAAAACTTCCCGTTACCACTGAAACTTTTTTCTAATTTGAAAAATTGCAGTGTTTCGATTACTAATATGAAAAAATGAGTGAGGTCCGTTTTTGAAAATTCAACTCTTAATTCTGTAGCGCTATCCTAATCAGCATGTACCTCATTTCATAAAATTTTCTTGACAATTACATTTGTGTTTCTTTTTTCCAGCCAGCGAATCATCCGACCCTGTTTGTGCAGATGCTTCTTTTTTAATTGGATACTCGGGTTCGCTGGGGAGACATCCCAGGCACAATAAAGAAAACTCAAAAGTAAGGTCGAGTGGCAGAAGAGCTCGTCAAGCTGCGAATTACCAATCTTATTATTATCATCCGCGGTACCACAGAACTTTTTTTATCTCCTTTGCGTCTTTTAAAAAAGAATCTTGAAAAGAGCAGTTCTTGCACCCTTCGTCTCCATTAATAAAGGCTAATTGCAGTGCTTGCGATAAGCATATATATGTTCTTTACACACAAGAAAGATGAAAAGACGTATTTTCAACTGAATTGTTGAATTTTCCAATGAAAAACATCACTTTTCTACCAAAAAATGGAAGAAATTAATTTCTGGTGATAGAAATTGTCGATTATTGGTCAACTAATTTTCTGGAGAAACGAGAAAAAATCTGCCTCAGTCTGGATTTGAACATGGAACGCTACTACTTACCTGCGGAGCGTTAACCAATTACGCCACCGGGGCTCTAGCAGATAGTTTCTGAATCTGAATGCAATTTAATAATTGTTATTATTTTCTCGAATAGGGTAATTAATTAATTTGTGACGTTAGATACTGCTGATTACTGGTCAAATAATTTTCTGGGCCGAGGTAGATTTCTTCTCGTTTCTCCAGAAGATTATTTGTTAATCATGGAAAAATATTGTTTAAACAAAAAAAAAACATGATTTCTTCTAATTTTTTTTCATAAAATCGAGTTTTCCGAATAGTTCCCAGTGTGCAATCTACTTGAAACCTCAATAACCGGTGGAATGAATGCCTATGCTTTCAGAATACATGGTTCCGAGATCAATTTTTTATCTTAGTGTGTTCAAAGTGGCTCGTTAATGACAAAATTTTTGCGAAGACATTCATGAATTTTTTCTCTCAAAAAGTATGATCTTATCGAGAAAGTGGGAGAGGAGAAAAAGTTCTTAGAATCACTCAAAGAATACGTGAGAATTTTTCCAGAAAGTTTTAAATTATTTTTTTGATTTTACAATTTGTCAATTTTTGAAAAATTAAAGAATTGCTCCAGAAATTATAAGAAAAATCCAAGTGAATTCTTTGTTTGATTCTAACAACTTTTTATCCTTGAAAATGTTTGCTATAAGCTCATGGTTCTCAAGAAGAAAATTCACAAATGTCATCATTCTTTATCCGGTAAATTTTCGATGTGGTTCGGTTTTACACCCCAATAGTTGGGGTGGTCTCTCTTTTTTTCTGTTCCACACAAAGGATTAGTGCGCTCGCATGACTGAGTCGTGCTGGCACCCTGAACATTTGGGTGCTCACCCGAAACAGCAGCGGCCGAACTGGTGGGGCGCCCGCCCGAATGGTTGGGGAGCTTGCACATATGATTCGGGAGATTCGAGTCGTCAATTGGATGTTGCGCGTTCGACGTTTGCGCATGTTCGCTAATGGCTGTAGCTGATGAACATCAGGCTCTTTCCGAATCTCACTGTTTCTAGTTTATGTCAATTTTATTATTCATGTGCGAGATGTCAGTGGAATACAGTGTAAACTACTAATCTGGTTTTTCTTTGGATAATCATTAACGGAGGTAAGAGAAATATAAAACCTTATTTTTTCTGTAATAAAATTGACATAAACTAGAAACAGTGGCATTCGGGAAGAGCCTGATGTTTATCAGCTGCAGCCATTAGCGAACATGCGCAAACGTCGAACGCGCAACATCCAACGCAATTAACGACTCGAATCTCCCGAATTATAGGTGCAAGCTCCCCAACCATTCGGGCGGGCGCCCCACCAGTTCGGCCGCTGCTGCTTCGGGTGAGCACCCCAATGGTTGGGGTGCTCGCACGACTTGTTGGTGCGAGCGCACCAATCCTTCGTGTGGAATAGAAAAAAAGAGAAACCACCCCAACTATTGGGGTGTAAACCCGAACCACTGGGAAATTCTTCGCTCAGTGTATCTTCTATCGGTGTTTTTTCACCAACTTAAGCCTTGATGAAAATTCATTTCTTTCCACACCTTCTTTCACCAATGCAAGCTCACACACTCATGGAAGCGCAGATACATCGAAAATTCACATGATCAAGAATGATGACATTTGTGAATTTTTTTCTTGAGAACCATATGCTTATAGCAAACATTTTCCAGAATAAAAAGTTGTTAGAAATCAAACAAAGAATTTATTTGGATTTTTAAAAGAATTTCTTGGTTGAAAATGCATTTTTTGTTGTTGAAAATTCATTGTCTCAGTCGAAAATTCATTTCTTTAGCTAATAATTTAACTATTTTATTGAAAATTACTTATTTTTCACTTAAAATGTACCATTTGTAGCTGAAAATGTATGTTTCAGCCGCTTCTTGGTTGGAAATTCATCTCTTTGTATGGAAATTGTATTATCTTGTGAAATTGTTTGTTATAGAAAACTCAACTATTTCTTCGACAATCCATGTATTCAGATGCAAAGTTGTTGTTTTTTTGGTAAAAAATTAATCTTTTCGGATGAAAGCTTATCTCTTTGAGTAAAAATTTATTTATTAGAAAACAAGTTTTTTTCTTGGTTAAAAATGATTTTTTTTGCTGAAAATTAAAAAATTGTGTTTGAAATTCATATACTTTGGTGAAAAGTGTCTTCTTAATACACAATTCATCTTCTTGGGTGAAGCTTTTGGACTAGAAATTTAATTCTTCCGTCGAAAATTAGTTTTTTTGTTCAAAATTTCTTTTTTGCTTTTTGATAAGACACGCATATAAAGAGAGGGTGAAAGGAGCATTCTGTATTTACCTAAAAAATTATTCATGTACACTTCATAGATTATCTGAAATAAAATCATGATGAAGAATTGAATTCGTAATTTATCTTGCAAATGTAAATGAGCAGTTATGGTCCGATGTACAGAAATAGTAACACACTCATTAAATGTAATATAGATCAACACTGTAACACATACAATTTATAATTTTGCACCAACTTTAATCGAGCGAGAAGTACGAGACATGTGATAAAAATCCATTCTCATGAGAGCCATTTTGATCCAGGAAAAAAGTTAATCAAACTTATTTCAAATTGCATTTAATCACATGATATGTATGTAATTTGTGATTTAGATCGATATCTTTTCTAAAGATTTCTCCTTATCACGGCCAACACAAAATTTCCTGACGTTTCCCGGTTCACCAACCACCCTGAAAAGATTTCTTGAATCGAATTCCCTGTGTGAAGAATTATTGTTTATACGCGAAATACTTTGAAATTCTTTGCGATAGAGTTTCGAGGGCCTATTGGACATGCCGCGTTTTCATTTTGGGTCAATTCCTTAAGAGCGCCGCTGTCCAGATTAATTTTTACTCGTTTTCCTCTCGCAGTGACATGCACATATATGCCTCGAAAAATCTGCTGGTAGCGAATAATGGTTCTGTCAAGTATCGCAAAGACGTCACCATTCGGGGTTGATAATACAATTTCTTCTTCGGTTGGCATGGGATGAAATACATGATTTGAGCTTTTCAATAGAACTGGTATATTGGCAGGAAAAGTATATCTTCGAAGCTCAAATATCAGGGACGGATTCTTGTAAGGAATGAGTCGAATAAATTCAAGTTCTTCAGGTGTGAATCCAAGTATGTGTGAAGAAGAATGCATGGCAGGAGGAGAGCTGGACCTGGCAAAAGAGCGATGATTGGCAGGAGGAAGAGGCTTTTCAAGAGAATGTCTGTCAAAAGCAGAAGCTAAAGTTGCGGATCGAGGAACGCCAGGAATAGGGGCGCCATTAGGCAAACACTCGAAAGGTGAACTTAATTCTGCAACAAAAAAACAGTGAGCCGTCGCGGGACGCCTGGCAGATGTGAACATGAAGAAAGGATGGTGTATTGAATGAAGTGCAAATGGAAGTGAACAAATATTAAGATTTGCATACGATTGTTCATTTTTCACAAAAATAAATAGAAGTGAAATTTCTTACAACTATAAACACTTCAAGAGTTGTATTGAACATTATCAGATGCATCATCAGTTATTTCTGTGATAGTAGCAGATGTCTCTAATGGTATTAACGAAATTATCGGTCTACGATAACTGAAATATGCGACCAAAGTATGTTTGGGTATAATGCGCCCACGCACACATGCGAGAGTAAGATACTGGCAGATTATTTTGATTCAGCGCGCGGAGAGAGGGGATCCCCGAATAGAGGACAGCGCAGCGCGCGGAGAGAGGAGACGTTGAGGTGAGGACAAGTATACTGGTGAGCGCAGCGCGCGTAGAGAGGGGACGCCGAGCTGAGGACAAGTATAGTGGTGAGCGCAGCGCGGGGAGAGAGGGGACGCCGAGCTGAGGACAAGTATAGTGGTGAGCGCAGCGCGGGGAGATAGGGGACGCTGAGCTGAGGACAAGTATAGAGGTAAGCGCAGCGCGCGGAGAGAGGGGACGCCGAGCTGAGGACAAGTATGGCGGTGAGCGCAGCGCGGGGAGAGAGGGGACGTCGAGCTGAGGACAAGTATAGAGGTAAGCCGAGCTGTGGCGGATTAAGCCGACGAGCCCCGAGCGCGTCGTTCCATCTCACGCGTCGCCACGCCAAGAGGCGATCTTACCTCCGTACCGCGCCATTAGATGTTTCACATCAAAAACATACACTGAGAGACCTCCTATTTAAATAAATGATAAAAATGTTTCAAAGTTTAGCATACAAGAACGTGAATATTGTAATCGGTTAAGCTTATCTGAGAAATTGACATTATGAATATGTACATGCCAGGAACCTGCGATCCATTACTAGAAATTAAAAATTAAGTCTCAATTTTTCATATAGTGCTGTCTCATTATGTGCCCGAGTATGTCCGAGCAATCTCGATTAAAGCACTTAAAGTAGGATTCTTGAATTTTAAACTTTAAAAGCTGAACAGTATTTTTTTATTTCAATCGCTCAATAATTTACATGTATGAAGTGGAAGTATTAACACTTTTCAATGAAACACTTTCAAGTCTGATGAGGTGCAAGTGTTATTATTTTCCATTCTCTGGATTGAACAATGAATGAACAAATTCTTAGATATTCAAAATGATATCTTCTAAAGTAGAAACATTAATTTTCAAATGAGAAGATAAATTATTTTAATTTTAATTAGCTTCAAATCTGTCTCAAATGTTTATTATCATAAAATCTTTCGAAAACCTTGAATAGTTTTTCAACAGAAGCTTAAGACAAAAAATTTTGTTTAATTTTGTAAAAACATTTTGTTGAAAACAAAATCTATCCAACAAATTTTTAAAAAATGTTTGAAAAAATGTTATCAAATAAAAATTATGTAAAAAAATTAATGAAAAAATGTTTGGAATCAATTTTTTTAAATTATTTTTTGAAACTACATATTTTCCTTAAAAGAAAACTTTATTAAGTCGTTGAAACCTCCCCATCACAAATTTTCCCTCCCCTACTCCACCTATTTTCTCCTAAAATTAATTTCTCAAAATAAGAAGTCCTTTTCAATTTTCCCAGGAATCGTAAGAAATTTTTTTATTTTCATAAAACCTTTCACAATTCTTGAAAGAACTTCTAAATTTTTTGTTCAAAACCCCCCAAAAATGTACATTTTTTTAAAACTATTTGAAATCATTTCAAGATTTACATTAATTTTGAATCTTTTTAAAACTTCTCTTGAAAAAAACATCGCTTGAAATGACTCGATTTTTTCTAAATTACTAAGTGTTAAGTTGCTATTTTTACATCAAAATTCAACTACGTCACTTAAAAATTATTAAATTTCAAAATAAATCAATTAAAATTGTAATATTCAAAGTTTTTAGTTCATAAAAAGTTTCACGATTCAAGGCTTTCTATTTCAAAATGTCCAGTTTTGAATATTTGATTTGTAATTGCTTGGTTTATATGAACAGTCAAATATTTCTACTAACCAAAGAATTGTTCTTTTTTCTAATCAAAATTTTTAAAATTTTAATGTGTTAAGATGGATTTTGAATTGCTACAATGCAATTTTTAGAGATAAAATCTGTAAACAATTTCATTTTGAACGGATTCAGAGTCATCTTGAAAAATCAATCATTGTTGACTTTATAGAACTTAAAGTTTAGTTCAATTAAAAAAAAATGTTATGTTGTAGAATACTGAAGTTTCGATTATCATTTCAATTTTAAAATAATTATTTTTGTTTGAAAACAGATCCTTATTAGTTGAAAAATGCATGCCATTAAAATCTTAGAAAAGACTATCATTCGTCACAATTTGTCATTCACAAACTCACTTGAATACAAAAAGTCAAATTCGATTGAAATTACCCCTTATATAAAGAGGCCTCGTTGGCTCAGAGGATAGCGCGTCAGACTTCCATGCAGGAGGTCCGGGGTTCGATCCCTGAGCCGGGTACCAATGGAAATTTTTCTGTGTACTCCTACCGGGGCTTCGGTGGTTCGGAACCCATCTTAAACTGTAGGTCCCCTCAGAAAAAGCTGGTATCGTACCAAGGTGGGGCCCCATGTCGAGGGGAATAGCCTTGGAGGTCGAAGCCGATTCTGTGAAGACCCGAAAATGAGTCAGCGTTCATCTTGTGTTTGGGAGCTTCTATAGGAGGCACCACGCTCGATGGTCGCTGGCTAATTTCGAGTAATGAACACACACACACATACACTGACATAACACACCAGGGCAGTGCTTCGAATCTGTGCATCTACCTGATGACCTCAGAGGGATCGCTCCGTACACCCTAGCCTGCTAGGGAGGCTGCCGAATGGCAGAGTGGGCGAGGATCACTTTGCCTGATCAACAAAGGAGGACGTCGTTTACTGTGCGATGGGTATGCCTGGTACCTGAGAGGTACAATCTCAGAACGTTGATAACAACGGAAACTACCGAGATCCAAAAACACTCGGTGAAGGATGGCTGGGTTCGGAGTACTGCCTTGAGAATGAACACGGGTGTGGCACAATAGGCTTCTTAGCTTGAGCGCCAGGGGTTGGGACCTCAGGGAGCCCTCCCCGCCTACATTACAAACTAACTAACTACCCCTTATATAATTTTCTCTGCTATCGTTTACCTATTTATTTCAGAAAACAATGTAGATTTTAAATATCTGCATAGAAAACCTAATCAATATCCATTATTATTATATCTAATATCTATCAAATTCTTATTTCTCACTTTCTACCTATTACCCATTTAATATACAGGCCAATAATTATGTTTTAATTATATTCTGATATTATCACTTCAATCCACCATTTTTATACCAAAATCATACATATCATATATTATATAATATATTTATAATCTTAGGTACATTTTTCCATTAAATTTATTTCATTTTGAATTTCATTATTATATTTACCAATAGAATGGAAGATGATCGCCAAGGTTAAGACAAGAGTCCAGACAATCCTCATCTTTTCTAAAAAGAGGAGACTTTAATTAATGTATTAATGTAGAATTTGAATCAAAACGCAACTGATGAATATTCTACAGCTTTATTAGCTCATATTATCTATGCTCGAAATACAGTTGTTATCTTTCAGATTAGAGGTGTTAGAGGTTTGTCCTTCTGAGACATTTACGTTTGATAAGAGGAACCAAATTCGGTTACGAATTTTTTTAGAACTGATTTCACCATTTATTCGATGTTTTACGTTTTAGGAAAAACTGATTTCTAGATTGCAGATTTATATAGTGTCTAATGAAATGGCCATTAAATAGCTTTGGAAAACTAGAAGAAATTTCACAATATATGTAAAATGAATTGGGAATATCGATTCCATCCTTTCATATTTTTTATCTAATTTTTTAGAAATTACTCGAAGAAAATAAAGTTACTTGAAACAAAAGCATTGTTCTGTAAAGTCAATTTTCAATCGAATTTTGAACTTTTAACATATTTCTCTCATTTTAACTCTTTTTATGCACTTATGTTACACAAATTGACTTTTTTGAGCATTAGTTTTTAAAAACGGCTTTTAGGAGGATATGGTTCATTTTAAGCCTTCTTGTGCAATTTTCTAGCACCGGATATAATATTTAAGGAATATCCGTTGATTTAATGAATTGCAAGCTCTTCCGAATTATTTCAAAGAATGTATCATGCCTTTACAGGATTTCAAAGTATGGCAATGGACTCAAAGGATTCATCAGGTTTAGATTAGATTTCACAGAATGTTGAAAGCGGTAGGAGTGCGATTTGAAGTATTCCTGTGACCATTCGAAGAAGTGCCTTTCTCCCACGGGACATTGGAAAGGGGTAAGGGTGGAAACCTAATTAAATTATTCACTAAATTATTTCTGTGACCGGTCACAGGGGTTATCTCACTAAAAAAACAGCTGGTTAGCAAGAAAATCTGCAGCAAACGGTAAACAGTGGAATATCATCTGTGGCTGTTGATGATTGTTTGGCTAGCGATAGCAGTATGCAGTCAATCACCATAACAGAAATACCGTAAGAGAGCATCAAGTGTAGTACAACAATGAAAGAGGAATTTGTGCGTCTCTATTACGGAAGTGCAAAGTTTGGAACTAAAAGCGAAAGCGGATACAACTTCAGGACGAAGTTTGCTGCAAAGTATCCTCATATGAATAAAGTCGCACTGAGAGATCTTATCGCTGAGGTGAAGGACTTCAGGACCAATCTACACATATTTGAAGACCGAGAAATGCAGAATAAATAACAGGATGATTCGGCATGGAAAAAAGTTGATGAAGAACATCAGCTACAAAAAGCTGCAACGAAAGCTCAAGCAGCGGCAATTGATGTTTTGGCGTAACCAAATGATGATCCAGCACCACCACATCCTTCGGAGGTCTAATTCAACCAGAAGCAGAAACAGATGTTCATCAACTAAGAAGGCGATTTAAATAGACATAACATATACGCAAAGATATTACGCGCCTTAATTTTTCAGCAGAGAAAAGTGAGTAAAGTGTGATGAGAGAAAACCATCGAATCTTCTCACTTAAGTACCCAGAGCTAGCCACAAGAATAAATTAGCAGAATCTAGCAGATCATAAACAGCAGCTTCCATTTGTAGAACTATGCCTAAAAATGCAGTCTTTGCCCCAGGAAGGGATCGAGATCCACCACAGAAGATCAGGTTAGATATGGATTTGATCAAAGTAAGGTGCAAATTGGGTCGATTCATTCAATATAAGGAAGGAATTAGAACCAGAAAGCGGCTACATCATGTAACTAAAATCATCCACACTCGGTACATCGAGACATTGACACCAGTAAAATCGGATGAGATTATAGACACCTAACGGCAGAGACTTGATGTTCTCACTGCTACACTGTATCGGAATAAGATAAGTTGTGCAAAAAGGCAATAAAATGAACCTTCCAGGTAGATGGAAGAAGGTTCTATCGTGAACTGAGTGTACAGAAGAATAACCAGCCAGACACCGAAATCCCTCAATTGCAAAACATGACTGACTACTAGTCGGGTGTTTGGTTGTCATGATGCAAGCTTGTAAGCATCAAAGGAACTTGCACATGGCATACATCGACTGCAAGCAAGCGTTTCCTTTCATACCGCATGACTATTTGCTGGAAATCTCAAGAGCGTACAAAATCTGTCAACGCATTATCGACTTTCTAAGTCGTGCGGTGAAGCTTTCGGGCACAAGAATCAAGAATTTTGATCATGGATAACCTAGGAGAACTAGATCAATACGCATTGCGACTGGTATCTTTCGAGGTGAATCCTTCATTGCACTATGATTCTGCTCAGCGTTGAATACATTGAGCAACACATTTAATACCCTGTCTGATGGGTCCAGAATACATGATAATGAGGATCGTCATTAAGTGATCCATCTTCGACACATGGATGACCTGAAGCTCTACGCTAGTTCGGACCAGAAACTGCAGCAAGTGATCGATGTCACAAAGCAGTTTTCCGATGATATCCACATGGAGTTCTTACTTTTTAGGGACAGCAGAGATAGAGAACGATTTCTGGAATAATATCGAAGCAATTGCTGAGGGCGAGTCATATAAAGACCCGGGTATTCTCTAGTGTAAGGATATTCAGCATATGATAGTTCAAAAAAGCCTAACGACTGCCTTCACTACAAGACTCAGATTGATTCTGAAGAGTTTCCTTAATTTGGTGAAGAAGATCGGAACAGGCAACACCTATGCCATCCCTGTCCTCACGTCATTCTTTTGGCTCATCAAATGGTGGAACACCGAACCTAAATGGTTAAACAGAACCATCCGAGTACAAATGACGAAGCATCGAATGCACCACAGTAATTCAGCGATTGAAAGGGTAGTTCTACCACGGCATAGAGGAGTTCAGGGTCTTGTAGATATAAAGAAATTGTGTAAGTCAGAAGTTATATAGTTGCAAGACTATCTCAAGAGCAAGCGTGATGTTTGGTTTCACAAACACCATCTGTAAAGTGGATCTTGATTACACGCCCTTGAATTCGTACTCAAAGGAGGCCTTGAATATCAGGGTAGAAACCATAAAGAAATAAGAAGCCCAATGGAGACAAAAAGACATCCACGTCCAGTGGGTGGTCCTGTAAAGGCACCCTGTATCAACGAACGGAAGGATTCCTCATTGAAATTCAGGACAGGGTCGTCAGCACCCAAAATTATCGCAAACACATGTTCCATTAAGACGTGGTTGACCAGTGCCGATTGTATGGAGATACCAATGAATCCATCCAGCACATTCTTGAATCTAGGGTTCTTAACAGAATGGATCAGTGGCTGATGATGAAAGATAAGGTCCATGACATACACCTTTCGGATGCATCGAGATTGGTTGCTTCAAAGAACCAGGATTGTGACATTCAGAGCGTAAAGCTTCTCAAAACTCTACCGACTACTTACTGCGATTACTCACAAGGTGCACAAGGATTAAATGTTTTTGTCGCGACGTGATGACAGAAAGCCGGGCCTTTCCCATTGAATGGGAAGAGAGGAAATCAAAAACATTGCTGAAACAAGCAACGGTTGCTCAATCTTAGAAGTGAGTCCCTTCACTCGAAAAATTTATGACCAGATACATGATCTCCCAACTATTGCAATCACATTTGAGGGACAAGAAGTTCCCGAATATGTGTTCATTTATCAAGTTCGTGTTAGGGTTGAACCATATTCACTCCAGTGAAAATGTGCTACTCTTGCTATCGCTATGGCCATGTGGCCTCTCAGTGTAAGAATCGAAGGTGCCTTCATTGTGGGGATAAACCACACAGTACAGATGTTCCTTGTCAGAAACAATCTGATTCACCCGTTTGTCTGAATTGCAAAGGTCCGCATCTCGCAAGAGACAAAACCTGCTCAAAGTTTGAAGAACAGCAAGACATTACAAAAATTGCTGCATTTAGAAATATTGCAATCAAATAGGCTTCCAAACCAATGCTCTTTCTCCCTCTCACCTCATCTCAACGACTCTAGCTTTCCTCAACTAGGTGATGTCGATATTGATTGTCCGTTTGGTATAAATGCGGGGCCTACTTCTCCAGGACCCTTTTTCTACCCACAAGCTTTTTCAAAACCGAAAATACAATGTAGAATCCCACTAGCCTGTCAAAGTGTCAACACTCGGCAACCTCCAGAAAGCGTTAAGGATCAGTGCTCTTATAATGATCCATCAACTAATGTATCTTATCTGCGGTTTGTAGCATCCAACCCACCCGAAAACCCTCATTCAAATGCTTTCTCTCCAAAATTTGGGCAAACACTTTTTATTTATTAACAATAATGACCAAAATATCCAAACTCAGAATTTTTCAGTGGAATTGTAGAAGCATCTACAATAAAAAAGGATGTCTAGATCGAATAATTCACAACTATGACATAATTCTTCTTAGTAGAACCTGGCTAAAACCCAAGTCCTACATTAAAACTTAAAAATTTCAATTTAATTCGTAAAGAACGTGAGAACAGAATAGGAGGTGGTATCCTCATTGCGGTTAGAAACGATATTCCCTTTAATATTATCGATGTTTATGGAGTTGAAGATAAGTTGGGTACTTTAGCTATTTCCATTCCTACAGATCTTGGCCCGTTATGCATAATTAATGTCCATAGAAACCATCGCGCGAACATACAAGACATTAAATGGGATGAGTTCTTCGACTCAACAATTAATTAAAACAATATTTTAATAGGAGGCGACTTTAATTGTCATCATACGTCCTGGGGTAGCGATCGCTCGAGCCAGATAGGAAATAATCTCTTCCACCATGTACAACAAATTGATTACAACATCATCAACAAAGGGAACCCTACGTTCTACACCGGTACTGACAAGGCGACATCAGCTATTGATCTTTCCATAGTATCCAATTCTCTTAGTACGCGATATTCATGGAATACCTACATCGACAAAATGAGTAGTGACCACTTCCTAACAATAATTGCTTTAACTATACCTTGTCCTTACTATCAGTTCTTTTCACATGAATATACAATTCAAAAAAAGTCAGATGGTGGGTTTTTAGAGAAGATTCGGCTAGCATTCTAGAGGTCTAGTATGACCCCTTCAAGGGCATCGACAATGCACTTCATAAAGCTGGTCCTAACATAGATAGAAAACGCTCTCGAATGAAAATCAATCCTTGTTCTCCGCCTTGGTGGAACAAGGAATGTGATAGAATTGTTAGAATTACATTAGCTCAACAGAAGAAATATTTGGCCACGTCCAATTACGACAATTTCATCGAGCACAATCGGTACGATGTTTACGATATTAAAACACTCAAAATGATAAAGAAGAATAGTTTTCATTCTTACTGCGAATCACTCACATTCGCATCTCCTTTAAAGAGTGTCTGTTCGGAGATCAACGGGTTCAAAAGCAGGAAACTCTTTCCACCATCTCCCACCACTAGCCCTCAAAATCTTGCAGTTATTGCTCAAATGGAAAATTATATGGAACAGCTTGTAAATAGATCAAAAGATATTAATTTAGATTTACCATAACTACCAGATTTCATCCACAGTCAGACATTTAGGCCTCCAGCGAGCTCTAATGGCGTTTTGAATATGCATATTTTCGATTCCCCACTCCAGATGGAGGAACTAACTTTGGCCTTGAAAAACTCAAAGGCAAAATCTTCTCCAGGATTGGAAAAGATTAGCTTCGAGGCTATTCAAAACCTACCTACAAACTTTCTTAGACGTTCACTTCTGATTTACAATCATATTCTGGATGAATATTGGAAAAACTTATTTTAGGAAGGCCGAACAATTGGTTGGAACACAACAACTTACTCCCACCTTCACAATATGGTTTCAGAAATGTCGTTCCTGCGCTGACAGCTTAGCCATACTTTCCACAGAACTACATACAACTTTAGTAACAAATTTTTACACGGCCTGCCTTTTCTTAAAAATGAATGGAACCTTCAATGATGTTATACCGGAAGTTTTGGTTCAGGACGTGATAAAACTTGGAATACCAGACAACGTTTGTACGTTTATTCACAACCTCACAACAAATAAAGAAGTTCATCTCAAAATCTATAACCTAGGTTATAGATCTCTCCAGTGTCAGGATGTCTAGCAACGCTCTTATCCACAAGATCGAAGATATTTATAGCACTCTGAAGTTGCTTTGAACTTGAAGCGTGGATCTTCAAGGTAATCCATATAAAATACAAGAGCGACCTTATACTTGCGTTCATTTTTGCCGCCACAGATTTACCCAGGAGAATTGCGTATTGCGAAAAATAGTGACAGAAGTGTGTTGCAAAATAGTGGAGGGCTTATGGTGTCGCCTTGAAAGACGCTTCTCTGGGAGGTGACGCTGGTTGTTGTCAAAGGATGTGAGGCTTGTTTTCTAAAGTGGCATCAATCTCTCTACACATCTCACTATGGCTATGTGTGGATGAACTTTTAAGTTTTTCAGTAGAGAAATGATAAGTCTATGAAAGGATTGAATCGCAAGCTTTGCGGTAGTCAATCCAGGCCATCGACAGGGCGCGCTGGTAGGTTGTTGTATCTTTGCAAACCCACCTGTCAATTAGCAGGTTCTTTCGGCAGCAGAGTCCAAACACCAGTCACAGCGGAATGAGTGTCTCCACCTTTAAGTATAAGGAGAAGATATGGACCAGATGTTGGCGCGTGATGTATACTTCTTCCACCAAAGTTGTTGATATCATCTGGTCCTGCAGCGGAAAAGTTTTTCGTGCGCCATAGTGCTTTCTTCAACTCTTCAGTAGCGATTGATGGATATTCCTTCTGAGATGTTGCGAGGTTATCGCAAAGATCTTTGAAGCGGATGAAACTAAGAGAGTGATGGTCCAAACGTCGCACTCCCTAGAGATAAGCCTTATAAAGGAATGAATCCATTCCGACCAGATCTTGGGACTTAGTAGCAACCTAAATGTTACTGTTTCTCCTTGTCCTAAAATCGCTATCATCTCTCAGGGGGTGCCTGCTTTCCGTTATTTATCTTAATTCCGCTACAAACTCTTGGTCTGCGGTTTGTTCACGCACCGTTTGGGTAAGTGCTTTCCGTTCATATCGAAACGTGCGAAATGTGCTGCAGCTCAGGGTGTTTCTGGCGTTACAGTGTGCATACACTCCATGAAGCTTGCATAAACAGGAATAATGCTGGCGTCGCAGCAGTCCAGCAAGTCACTTTTGAGTCGATTCGTCCACTCAATGTGAGTTTTTCGTGGGTTCATCGTTGTGTTTCCATCTAAATTATTTTTAGGACCCCGATCCCTTTGGTGATCGGCACTGTTTGCGGACTTATTGTTGGGTGCTCTGCGCTTTCGATCATTTTTAAGATTATCTACAATCTGGTTTTGGTAGTGTCATTGCTATTGCCACAAGCAGCTATGGAAAGGGTTCGTCCATCCGTGTAGAGCCCCCATGCAAGGATAAGGCTGCGTACATTCAAAAAATGATAACTAGAAGAATAAGCATTACGATGGGTGCCTTTCGAGGAGAGTCCTTTAGTGATTTCTATTAGCTAACCTTATCAGCTACCCGTTAACGTTGCTTTACGACAGTTACTTTAAAATCCGACCACAGTTCTTGAGGATGATTTTCATCGTGGCAAATTTTGCATCCTTTGGCATCATCTTGACGTTTATCCCCAGATTCTAGATTTTTGTTTTAGTTTTCATTCCGATTGCTAAAAGTCTTTATCTTGGAAGTATCATTGAATATAATTTTCGCCATGTGCTGCATCCCCGGTTTGGCTCAAGTCTGGAAAATGGAAGTTACTTCTTGTTGATTCCCACACGGGAGTTCAAAGATTTCAAATAAATTAATGCATTAAAAAAAATTTCAAGCAATTCCAAGGGATCCCAGAGAATTTCTCGGGGCTTAAAATTACACTGCGTGATACGCAATTACTCTTTCTAGGCAATTGTTGCCCTCGTTTTCGAGTACAGTCCAAGTCCGCTAACTTTCCAACTTCGGGGTTGTAGGGGCGGAAAATTCCAGGAATTGCAGACTAATCGGATGACCCCTCTAGTAACACGATATTAGGTGCGCGCATGCGTACGAATAATGCGCAAATAATGAGCACAATAGGACACGTAGTGGGTGTACACTTATCAGATGGCAAGTTATCGGACTTGGACTGTATTTGCAAGAATCGCCAGCTGACTTTGGACCTAGGGTGCAAAAAACGCTCAATGAGTATGCTTGAATGTACTCGAGCGTCATGATTACATCCTTGAAATCAGGAACATTCACAAAATTTACATTTTGAGCTGAAAGACATGAGATTTGAAAAAAATGTTGAGAAGCAAAATTGTTCAACTCAGAAGGATTTTCATAGTGTGTTTTCATAGCGTATGCATTTCATAGTGTAACTGAAATAAAATATTGATAATAAACCAAATTTATATTTTATTTTGCAATATGAGCATCTTGGTCCGATGCATATAAATAACGACGGATTCATGTAATATAATGGAGTTTAAACGTATCCGTTTTCATGAATCATGTTTCAATTAAGACAAAATATTTCCGGGAGGCAGACATTTTTCTGGGGCACTATTATTAGAAGACTTTGAACTCTTGAAGCTCAAAATTGAATAAATCTTGTTTAGGTCAAAAAAACATATTCCCACATCAGTTTGAATGGTTTATTTTTCAATATTTGAGTTATAATTGCCTTAAAAAAATGCTCAAATATTGATAAATATTAGCTAACTCTTTTTCATTTTGATGAAAATATTTCCAATTACGTAGGTTAAAAATTAAATATTTTACTTGAAAATAATATTTGAACAGATTCTAAAATTGAATAAAAGCATGTGATTGAGGTCCGGGCACCTATTGAAGATTCTGCGTTTCCTTCTGAGGTCAATTCTTTGAAAGCGCGGCTGTTCATGTTAATTTTAGCATTTTATTATCGGGAAGATTCAGAATTATCTTCTTAAATCAATCATTATTGTTCAATATGTAATACTCAATAATTTCACAATTTTTAAATTCGAATTTTTTGAAGTAGAACGTTTCACAATTAAGCATTGTAAATTGTTTTAAATCACATTACACCACGTGATACGGATACAGTTTGCGATATCTCAAGTCACTGAATAGAATTTTTTTCTAAACATGTGTGAGATTCCAAGATAAAAAAGGAATTGATTATTATTTCCCGATCCCTCGGCCACCCTAAAAGTATTTTTTTAAATCGAATTGACGGCGTGAAAAATTGTGGTTTATACACGACATACTCTGTATTGCTTCGCGATTGAAATTGTGGCACCTATTGGACAATTCGCCTTTTCTTCTGGGGTTAATGCTTTAAAAGCGCGGCTGTTCATGTTAATTTTCGCTCTTGTTCCCTTTGGAGTGTCGTGTAAATATATTCCACGAAAAACTTGTTTAAGGCGAGAATTGGTTTCGTTGAATATTGCAAAAACTTCACCATTGGGGGTTGATAATACAATTTGCTCTCCGGTTGGCATCGGAAATAGGTTATAACTGGTGCCTCTAATTCTAATTGGTACATCGGGAGGAAAAGAATATCTTCGAAGTTCAAATATCTGATTCGGATTCTTGTTGGAACTCAGTCGAACAAATCTAAGTTCTTCAGGTGTAAATCCAAAAATGCGAGAAGAAGAACGCGTGGTAGAAGGAGACTTTGACCTGATGCGAAGAGGAGGATCGATAGCTGGTGGCGACCTAGACCTGGCACGAAGAAGAGGTAGAAGAGGTTTGGCAGGTGGAGGAGACCGTGCAGGAGAATGAGGTCTGAACTCTGCAAAAATATCTAAAAAATGTAATAAACATAAAAATTAGACGCAACTGTTGAAAATTCATTTTCTTGGCTGATGATTCATCATTTTAGGTGAGAAAATTCATCTTTTCACCTGAAAACTCTACTACTCAATTTTTGGGTGAAAATTCATCTGTTGGTTGAAAAAGCATCTTTCTTAGTTGGAAAAACTTGACTTATTTTCTGAAAATTGAACGTTAAACGTCAAGCACTTACTTTTAGGAGCAAAAAATTATTTTTGAGAACGAGAAAGATAGTATGCCCTTCATTATTTTAAAATTTGGTGCTCATTCCTTAATGATTACCAAATATTTTCTAGAAGTGATCAAATTCATTCTCGTATTCCAATCGGGAAAGAATATAAAAAGCTGAAGGGGAAATGGAAGCGGGGGATGATATAACTCAGGACTGGGTGTCTCCGAACTTACTCTACCCTCAAGAAGAGGTACGCAAAACGGGGAATGTGGACCAATGAAAATTATTTTTATTTTGTTCACGTGTATAACTTTTCGTGACCCAACACCGAGGAATCTGAGCCAGTTTTTCGTCCATGGAACCACTCCAAATGAACATAGTACTGCCGGGACGGCAAGCATGTTCGTTGCAGATACTTTGTTCCTCGCTTACGGATCGGAAGGTTAAACCCGTCGGATGAAACGTTTGTATCTGCTCTGTGGTCTCTCCAGCACCAAGTTATCGTATGGCGTTTCTGTCGATGAGCTCAGGATCTTTAGGGACGTCATTAATTTTTCCTCGCTTCAAATAAACCTTGGCGTATTTTTCTGACTGAAACTGCATTACAATTCCCCGAGTGTATTTCTTGACGATGCTTAGAGCTAGCTCTAGCTGATCTTTATTTTTAGCATAGATCTTGAGATCTTCCATGTAAAATATATGAGAGACCTTATGCTTTTCGTTTTTTAGGTTTGTCGCAGAAGTACCGTTTTGAATGGCGAAGTGCGAGAGATAGTGGCAATAATGTGACACAGAAGAAGATAGGGCTCATGGTGTCGCCCTGAAAAACACCTTTCTGAGAGGGGACGCTGTTAGTTGTCACGCTGTTTTCCAAAGCAGCGTCAATCTCTGTATGCACCTCAAGATGTACGTACATGTCTCGCCACACAGGTCCGATTTTACGAACAATTCTATCATTTAGGATACCTCTGAAGATCTTATACAGTGTTTTTAAGTAAATTATTAGCCCATAATTCATAGAGTCACCTATGTTACCGATCTTCAATAGAAGAATTGTGCGCCCTTCTACCAACCACTCGAGAATAGGCTCTTCCGACTTTAGATATGAGATGAAAATGCAGGCCAGATACTGGATGGTTGAAGGAAACTTCTTCCAGCAGAAGGTCTTGATGCCATCTGGTCCCGGAGCGGAATCATTCTTCATGCCTCTCACTACTTAATACAGTAGCTGGAGAATTTCGGAAAAGTGGAGATGGATCAAAGAAAAACTGTTCATTTCTCTGACCCACCTTTCCCTCCGCTCTAGAATTCTCATAGGGTCAGATAGTATTCATATCCTGTCAACAATATGCTGCCTGATGGTCAGCAGCTTTGACTTGTGTGCGTGTGATGACGGATCCGCAGTTCGCTTACGAACTGTCGTACCTTGGCAGTGAAATTCCTTGCCTTGCCCAGCCTCCCTTTTTGCTGGGTTGATGCATTCGTTCTTCGGTCTTATGATCAGCCAATGGTTTTCTTTTACGGTTTGCATCCACCAAAGCTTTCGCTGCATTATGAACACTACAATTGATAATCCAGAGGATTATCATTCCGAAAAATCTTCACGAAGCTTGTCATCTCGTTGAGAAAAACTTAATCTTCGAAGAAATCAGATAATTCGCCTGAAGGAAGTTATGCTTTGTCTGCGATTTAAGAGGGATATTAAAGGACTGTTGTATGATCTCTTGATAAATTATATCAAAATGAAATAATATAAAATTAAATGAAACAAATGCCATCGACATGAAGATACATTGAGTGCCATATCTGGCCCACATCAGACTATCAAGATAATGAGAGGAAAAATTATTTTAATAGTGTTAGTTTGTTATTTTGTATAATTTTGATATCCTGACTATTCTTCGAACATAGTGGAAGACATTTGGTTCAAAATTGGAATAAGATTGTTTCTTATAAATTTTCATGGTATGAAAAGCTGACCAGTGCCTGATCTGGCCTCACAGACTTCACCTCTCTGTTAATTTGAATCAGTAAAATGTAACTAATTGTTAATCAAACTGTACTAATTTCTGTAGCTGGAGTTGAACTAATGACAATCAGTACAAATATATTAATTCAATTACTAATTATTGGCACACTTATTAATTTTATGCAAAGAAAATTTTATTCCTTTATTTATATCCTTTGTGACAAGTCTAAGTCCATAAATATACGAATAGGGATAATATCAGAAAGCATCAGACATGAAAAACACAACTTTCATCACAATCTTGAGGTTGAGTTACCCTGTTACTATGCATTTTACTATCGTAATCACTGAAATACGAGAAATATTTGATTTATCAGTTAAAATCATTATTTGTTCTTTAGAATATTTGGAACAATGTTCCATGCGTGTTATTTTCTAGTTCAAGAGATTATTAATATTTGGAAACTGTTTATAACTTAACGCTTCTGTTATTAATTTTTATTTGTATAAGGGTTACCTTCATGATTCGCCGGTTCACTTGTCATTCCAAAATTTGCCAGGAAGTCCCTTTCTCTTGGTGTACCTGATGATATTTCTATGAAAAGACAGAAGATATTCGTGAATTAAAAATTTTTTAAATGTATTAAAAATAGTGAAAGCGTAAATCGATTATTGTAGATATTTTGGAAAGCTTTTATTCCTTGTCTAAATATTTGGCATAGCATTTTGGATGGATAAAACCATAATCGTTGGTCCAGGAATGCTGGTTCGCGAACTCGTTCTTTCATTCGGGAGAACAAAAAAGTGTCGCAAAGCTAGATTTGATCCGTTTATTTTTTTTTTTTAGATTTATCGCATTTACAGACGGACATACATACATAAGTGAAGAGATACAGCCAGACAGGCATACATACAGACGCCATCGCCAAAACTTTATTTTCTGCTTCAGGGATTGAATGCTGTCTGTGGGGACATTTCACCATCTATTACAGCCGTGAGATATTGGTTCAACGGATTTGAACGTGATCGTATGTCCGTTTTTGACAAGGAACGCTCAGGACGCCCGGCATACGAGGCCACTACGGAAATCGTTCAAAATGTCCACGACATGATTTTTGCTGATGTACGAACGAAAGTGCGCGAAGTGACAGAGGCTTTAGGCGTGTCATACGGAATCATACATGATAAGCTAGAAGTGAAAAAGCTGTCAGCTCGATGGATGTCGTGATTGCTCACGGTGGACAATAAGCGGATACGGCTGTCAACTTCGAAGCAGTGTTTAGACTTTTTCAAGCAAAATTCGCAGGAGTTTTTCAATCGAATCATCACCGCTGATAAAAGCTGGATCGATTACCACACGCCAGAGACCAAGCGGCAATCCAAACAATGGATTTTTCCAGGCGAATCTGCTCCAAAGACGGCAAAGATGGTCCTGTCGGCTGGAAAGGTAATGGCTATGATTTTTTGGGGATTCGAAGAGAGTAATCCTAACAGATTTTTTGGAGCAAGGGCGCGCGGTCGCGGGGACGTACTGCAGTGAATTACTGGACCGATTCAGTGAAAAATTAAAAGAAGCGCGGCCCCATTTGGCAAAGAAAAAAGTGCTCTTTCACCATGATAACGCACCAGCTTACTCCTCCGGAATCGTCGCGGCCAAATTGCATGAATTCCGCTACGAATTGCTGCCGCATCCACCGTACTTGCCCGACCTGGCTCCTTGTGACATTTTCTATTTCATAACATGAAAACGTGGCTCGCGGGGAAAAAATTCAGCTCAAACAAGGAGACCATCGTCGAGACAGAAGCCTATTTTAACGAGTTTGACAAATCGTATTTTTTGGAGGGTCTAAAGAAATTGCCGCGATGTTGGGAAAAGTGTATCACCCTACTAGGAGATTATGTTGAAAAATAAGAAAGAAATTTTGGGCAAAACTTGCGTCTTCATTCCTAACACGAGTACTTTCGCAGCTACCTATAATCATTGAGAGTGATTTCAGTTATAGAGTAGGTACGCTCAACAAGCTTTACGAAAGTGTTTTTTTTTAACTGTCACAACTTTTCTGCTGTTAGGACATCGAATGAGTGCTACAAATGATAAGGATAAGCATTCGGCTCTGTTAATGGGCAAAAATGGGCTTTGTCTTCTGAATGGTTGATCCCGAGAAGATTCACCCGCGAATTTCACATTTAAACGACGTTTAGGTTCACGTGCAATTGATCTCGTATGGGCCTCGATTGACGGGCTTGCATTGTTGAATGATTCTAAAATGTCACCAGTTCTGAAAATGTTTGATCATCTGCCTGTCTCAAGCCTTGATTCGACAAGGATTTTCGCGTGGCTGAAAGCGGCATGGTCGTAGCGTTTCAGGCCTTTCAGGGATATGATAATAATGAAAGGATTTGTGCAGGATATTTCGATACTAAAAAGAGATATTTGAAAATTTGACATAATGAGAAAGACGATTAGGAAAATAATATTGTTGATCGAATAGCTTCTGCCCATCACTCATCAACCTTCTCGTCTATTTCGAGACTCATTCCCTATTGAAATAATTAGTCGCACTCTTGAAATATGTAGTTTTTCACCTTTTTCTGGGCAGCTCTATAACATTTCGTGAGCTGAAGTCAAGTGAAAAAATTTGAAGATGCTAAAGCAGCGAGATGTGACTGCTACATTTACAAACCAATACTCTGAACCACGCGGTGCGAATGAACGTGGGTAGACCGTAATTGTCCTGTGTTGTCCTCGCTAGGCTAATTGTTTATGAAAGAATAATTTTAATTTCAACAAAAAACAAAATTAGTGTATATAGTTATATAATCTCAGTGATATACTGCTGCGACTGACTTAACCAGTGACATTGATATTACACTCAGCGAACCAGTAAAATCACACAGGTTGCTATTGACTCTTTTCTGGCTGTTTGAAGTTTTCAACAAGGGAGGTTTTGCTGGAAATCATAAGGAATTGGCTGGTTCATTTAAGAAGGCGTAATTATCAAGAGTTACTTTAGAACTCGCTCTAAATGAAATTAGGCATAACTCAGCCAAAGCTGCAATTGTGGAAGATACATAATGAAAATTTTTCACTTGCAAATTTCTTCTTTTTCTTTGAATTTGAAGCTGTTTTAATATGTACCGAAAAAATCTGGGCATTAGTACCAAAATTTCGACTTGGGTGCTATTTAAAACTTAAGTTTATCCTAGTTCAAAAAATGTTGGCGTATTACTTTGATCTTGAACTTGGATCAAAGTGATTTGCAGGAGATTGATGATCATTCGATTAAAATTATCCAGATTTAGTATCCAAATTTTTTAGCAATCACACGCAAACATTGAGTTCGTCCTGGGTGAGATATTTAATTTAAAAAAAGCAACACAAGTGTCGGTCGCTAGGTTCATGAATTTGAACTCATACTTTTTTCAAATCTTCAAATTGGATCATTTTGGTATTTGATGCAAGATTGAATTGACTGCAGTACTTTAAATACTTTAGGATATTCTGTGGGGCACTGACAAAAACGACCGAATTTGGAAAATAGGAGTGCTAATTTTAGTGGCACGTTTTCATCTTATCCACGAATTCTTCTTTGGAATCATTTGATAGTCGTGTGCTGGTGATTTTGAATATTTGGTTGTCAAAATTGTAATTGCTATTGGATTTCCAAAAAAACGGGAGCATGCCTCACTTAACATTCTCGCAATTTTCTTCCACTAATGTATTCTCAAGACGAAATTCACAACTATTTATTTTATTGTGTAAATAATTTGATAAACTCCATGCGAAGACTGATACTAATTAAGAACAAAAGTGTTTGGTCCGATGAAAGTTTATTTTTTTATATTTTTTTTTTCAAGTGACAATAGAAGCATTTTATGGTGGTTGTTTCTCAATAAAAAAATGGTTTCCAGTATGATACACATCTCTGCAAACATTAGGTAGTAGGCTTACCTTCATCATTCGCAGGTTTGCCTTTCAGCTCGAAATTTGCCAGAAGGTTCCTTTCTTTGGGTGGCATACCTGATGATATTTCTGGCAAAAGACAAAAGAGATTTGTAAATTTGGAATGTTAAAAATGTATTAAATATAGTCAAAGCCTAAATTGATCATTCTAGATATTTCGGAAAGCTTTAATTTTTTTCATAATCTTTTTGGACAGCTTTTTCCAGGATAAGGAGCAGAGTATGAAAGGTCCTCATTTTTTCAAAATGTAGAAAACACGGTTCAGGGCCGAATATTGAGAGCAGCGTAATTGGTGTGATGACGAATTTTAACAAGTATCACCTCCTTAATCAAATGGAAGCAAATAGAAATTCGCTCAGAGACTTTGATAACGTATCAAAAGTAAATATAAATATAGGCCTTGCCAAGTAATTTTTGAACAAGACTTGTATCTAATTGAAAATCGTTTATGACGTTGGTTCTCCAAGTCCTTTTTTATGGAAAATGGAGATTATATGTCACTTCGATTTCCAAAATTGGAGAGATTTTTTTTCTTGCAATTCTTGTTGGCAGCATTTGTTCCTCAAAAATAGTATATTACACAAAGAAAATTAGTCTATAAGAAATATCTCTTCAGCATCGATTCATTAATTCTAAAATCAAAAGAGTTGCCTTTTGCTTAAATTATTCGAAATGAAACGAAGCACCACGTATATGAAAGCTGTCATGTTTTTCATAAGACTTTTTTTCGAATGAAGGAGTTTTAAATTTCGCAAAGATTTGTGCTTTTGGATTTTTAATGATATTTCATTATTTATCAACGAAATTGATATTTTTTTAATTTCCGGAAAAACTATCGTTTTTTTTTATTCATCAAGCACGGTCTTATATCGGTTCTCGAACTATCTAGAAATAATTTTCAATAAATGAACTTCAGTTATTTTTCGGTATTGACAATGTTTACCTAATTGAAATCCAGAGTTTTGGTAGAGAATGTGAGGAGAATTAATTTTTCATTACGATAATTTGAAGATAGGTTCCATTTAGGAATTATTTAAACAATTCCATAAAAAAATTCACAGTTCACATTCACATTCACTATTTTTTACGTAATCAACTAAGAGTCTCTTTCAGAAGACTCTTTGCTATGATAGTTCACAAATTTAACAGAATTACTAACTATTGAAACAATTTCATAAATAAATTCGCAGATTGGTTATTTTTGAATAAATATACATTTTTGTAGCAGAACGTTTAGAGATATTAATTTTAAAGGCATAGATTCGCATTCCTCGCAACAAATTCTCCAGGAATCCGGACAAGACCTTAATTTTATTATTATATTTACCAACGGAATCGAGGACAACCACCAAAGATAAGACCAGAGTCCAGACAATCCCCATATTTTCTGATCACATGAGATCCTGATCAATTTATTAATGGAGAATTTGATTAACAAAAAAACTAATGCGTAGCTGATATAACCGATACCACAGTTGTTATCTCTTACATCGAAGGTGTCAACCTTCTGCTTCCAAAATATTTACAATTTATAAATACTTACAATTAAAGTCAATTGCGAGGAAAGGAAGTCGGTTACAGATTCAAATAAAACTGATGTCACTATTTATGTAATCATGCTTCAAAAAATAGTGAGACATTGAAAAACTCGAGGGAAAACTAATACCAATTTCACAAAATATGTGAAAAGAATTGGAGAGACGAATTTCATCTTCTCATACTTTTGATCTCATTTTTCAGAAATTGCTCAGCGAAAAAGGAGCTGATTTCAAAAATTCTGATGGTCTTCAATAGATCACATGGAATTTCGAAGAATTGTATAAGATTTGATTAGAATTTCGAAAAACTTTTTTTGAAGGGATTTTGAATGATTTTATAAGATTTCGAGTAAAATGTAATGCATGACTTATTTTGGTACGAATGACTGGGTGAATAGGTGGCCCGCATGGTGAGGAATCACCGATTATTATACAATATGTGTTTAGTTATTGTTTCTTTTACCACTATATATAAGAGTTGATACATGAAACTCAGCTAGGAAGCTACTGTGCAATTCCTGGTATTGGTTCAAAGCGATTGAACGCGAAGAGCACTCGACAATAGGTCGGCAAACTTTGTTGGTATAAAGTTTACGATATTCAAAGTGACTAATAAAATTTTTATTCTAAAAATTTGTAAAGTTCGAGGATAAAAAAGGAATTGATAATTATTTTCCGGTCCATAGGCCACCATGAACTAATTTATTGAACTGCAATCACGATGCGAAAAACTGTGGATCATACACGAAACACTCTAAAATTCTTTGTGATTGAGTTTCGTGTACCTACTGGGCAGTCTTCGATTTCTTCTGGGGTCAATTCTTGAAAAGCACCACTCTCCATGTTAATTTTCGCCCGTTTTCCATGCGAAGTCACATGCAAATATATCCCACGGAAAATCTGTACATTATGCTTATTAGTTTTTTCATATACTGCAAAGATGTCACCATTGTGGGTAGATAATACAATTTGCTCTTCGTTCGGAATAGGCATAAGAGACTTATACTTGGATTTCAATCGAATTGGTTTATCAGGCGGAAAAGTGTACCTTCGAAGTTCAAATATCCGATTCGGGTTGTTGTTGGCAATCAGTCGAACAAATTTAAGTTCTTCGATAGGAAATCCAAGGATGAAAGAAGAAGGATTCACGGCAGAAGGAGACCTGGACCTGACACGAAGAGGAGGCTCGGCAGGTGGAGAAGACTGGGCGGAAGAATGAAGCCTGACAGGAGGAGACCTGGACCTGACACGAAAAGGAGGAGTCCTGGACCTGGCACGAAGATGAGGCTCGGCAGGTGAAGAAGACCGGGTATAAGAATGACGTCTGACAGGAGGAAGAGACCTTTCAGGAGAATATCTGTCAGGAGAAGCAGAAGGTCCGGAACGAGGAACACCAGGAATAGGGGCGCCATTAGGCAAACACTCGAATTGTGAACTTAGTTCTGTAACAAAAAAAAAAAAACCAAGATTAAATTTTTCTCACAGTACGCAATCGAATATGGGTATACTATGAGTTGTGAATGTCGATGTAATTGTTAATATAATTGCAAAGATAATATAAAAACCTGAATTGAGCAATTCCACATGCGGTGACGCGTGGAATTCCACTTGGTGTTCCTTCTGGATTTCTACGTAACTAATTTAAATTATTTGCATTTCTAGGAAAATTTCTGAAAATTATTTTTCAAATTTGAAATAAGAGTAATGCATTTTTCTTTGAAAATTCATCTTCTCTAAGTGAAAGTTAAACAACTTGTTGAACTTTTTGTCTTTTTCGATCGAATACAACTATTTTTGATTGAAAATAAAAATATTTTTTTGGTTGATATATCCAAATATTTTTATTTGAGAAAATCGAACATAGGACTACTTTCGAATACTGGCATAAACTGTGGAAATATTCAGTTCATTAGCAATTATTTCCTGATGCATGAAAAGCTAAAAAGTAATATTATTGAAAGATTATTTCAGAATAATTAACGTGAAATGGCTATCAGGTTGTGAAAATAAGTTACAGGAAATCTGCAAAATATATATGAATTTCTTTTATCCTTTCGGTGCAAAACTGTGAATTTTAGAGTCAGAAATAATAATTTGTTTTTAAGTTTATGGAAAAACAGGAGTGAGGTGTCATTCCTGAAATTAAAAAACGCACGGAGATAATCTTTGAAGCAAATTGCAAATTAATGATCTTAACATTAACATTAACAATCGTAGTTATAGGAATAGCAGTGGAACCGGTAATGTATCCTACTGTGGGTGCGGTTGCTTCCACTATCAGATTATTATATTCACCAATAGAATCGAGGATAACCGCCAAGGATAGGACCAGATTCCAGACGTTTTTCATGTTTTCAATTATAGGAGAAACTGATCAATTCATTAATGGAGAATTTGAGTGACGATATGAATGACCAATACTCTTCTGCTGCTTTAGCTTATATAATGCATGCTATAGTCGTTATCTCTTAGATTAAATTTTGCAAGCTTGTCCTTCTAAGATATGTACATTTGATAAGAGTCAGTTTCAAGAAAAAATTTGGTTACAAATTTAATCAAAACTGGTGCCACCATTTATATCATCTTCTGCGTTTAAAAAATCTGCTATTCACATGGCAAATTTATACAGCGTCTGATATAAGAAGGATTTCATTCTTTCATATTTTTGGTCGAATGTTTTATAAATTATTTAAAAAAAATTAAATTATTCGAAAACGAAGAATTAGTCAGTTTTCGTAGTAATATTTCCTCCTTCGGTGCTGATTCCTTGTAATCGGCATAAAATTCCAGTCGATGCAGCTTAAATGCTAGTCTTTTCTCAATAGTGGTTGCAGTTCCAACGTCAGCCACACGAACTCTTCCGTCCTTTCCTTGGTGGGTTTGCTGGACCACGCCAATCAGCCACGTCGCTCGTGGCAAGTCGTCTTCTTTGATTTATTATTTGGAAACAAAGAAGTTATTTGAACACAAGAATTAGTTAGTTTATGTAGTAATATTTGCTCCCCCGGTGCTGATTCCTTGGGATCAGCATACAATTCTGGTCGAAGCAGCATAACTGCTGGTCTTTTTTTAAGAGTGGTTGCAGTTCTAACATCAGCCACACGAACTCTTCTGTCTTTTCCTTGGTAGGTATGCTGGATTACGCCAATCAGCCACGTCATTCGTGGCAAGTTGTCTACTTTGATTAAGACGATGATTGAATGTTGGTAAGTACTTTAAGCCACCTTTTTCAAAATAGGTTGGTTAAGTACTGAGATATATGCCATTGCATTTCTTCAGTATCATCATGTTCAGTGAAGTATCCTGGAGTACGAATACTCATACCATCCTTCTCCGAGGATCCTCTCATGTGGGGTGACGCTGGTGGATTTAATTTTCATTCAATCTGATGATTTGTCATTTCACCCTTAAGTTGGCGATCGTTGAGCTCTTCCATTGCCTCCAGTACGTTTACAAATCCTCTTTTTGCAATATACACATTTCAGTATCACTTTCCTATGAAAGGAAATCGACTCTCTTCGTTCATCATCCACGTACTGTTCGACAATCTTCCGTTCTTCAAAAAGTTAGCTGCACCACTAAGCGAGAGCGCTCGAATTGTAAACGCTACTGCGCTCTTGCCAGCTCTCCCCTTTCCTCGGCAATCGTGTGCGATATTGTTGCGTCTATGAGTCCCAGTTTCTTGATTTCAGTGTCCAGATCAATTAATACTTTCTGAAGAATGGAAATTTCTTCTTTAAGAGCAGCGAGCTTTTTTAATATTAATGAATTTCTCCTTGATTTTTACGAAGGCAAACTACGTTGTTCTAATCATTGCGATTTCTTTGCGAGGAAGAGATCTTCCGGGAGAACTTCTCTCACAAGAAGAAGCAAAATGTGTGGAATGAGGGATAACAGAAATAAGGTAAGCATTAGGCGAACAATCAAATTATGAAGTAAATTCTGCAACAAAGTTCTGAAACAACAACCGACGTTATCCGATTCAGCTTGTCTAAAAAACACTCGGGGTTATGTTGTCCAGGAAATGAATTTGACGTAGCATTCCTAATCGGGATCCTCGTATGGCTTTACGTGGATTAAGGAATTCAAAGTGCATTTATGCATGAAACTTCACGTGGATTTCCGAGTGGATTCCCAGGAAAATTAAGGAAATTACGTGGATTATTCCCGTGGACTACTACGTGGATTTCTGTGTAAATTTTTATGTGTAGTTCGTTGGAGAATTCCAAGTCAAAGAATTTCTAGACTGACCAACTATTGCTCAGTTTGTGGTCCTGCGAGAGCTTTGGCTTATTTAAATCGATGTCTAAAACTGACGATTGATCAGAAGACCAAAGATGATCGCATCAACTGAACAAGAAGATCGGATTAGCAAGACAGAATGCTGACAATGAAACAGCATATTATTCACAAAATACGAATGTTATCTGACGCAAGAAGGAGACTAAAGAGGAAGGAGATATCAGCGGGAATAAGAAAAACTACCAAATTACTAGAAATAAACATATTATACAGGTATTTGAGTTTTACAATTAGATTTAGACTGATTTGAAACAATAAAAATGGATAAATTATTAAAATCTTGAGTGAAGAATATAAAGAGTTCAGGTGCCAATATGTAGCAATCGTCGTTGTCCACCTCGAAGGAGAAATATTTCATAAGTCTTCCACGTGGGAACTATACATATAAATTGCGATTCAGACACGAAATACCCTAAAGTCCCTTGAGATCGAGTTTCGGGAACCTACTGGACAATCCGCGTCTTCTTCTAGGGTCAATTCTTTACAAGCGCCATCATTCATGTTAATTTTCGCCCGTTCACCCTTCGCAGTAACATGCAAATATATTCCACGTAAAAACAGTCGGCGGTTGTGATTACTGCTTTTTTCGAATAATGCAAAAACTTCACCATTGGGGGTTGATAACACAATTTGCTTTTCGGTTGGCATGGGCTGAAGATTCTTAGCTCTATATCTCAATCGAAGTGGTTTATCGGGCGGAAAAGTATATCTTCGAACTTCGAATATCCGAGCCGGATTATTGTGGGCAATAAGTCGAACAAATCTAAGTTCTTCAGGTGGACATCCAAGAATGAGAGAACAAGGATTCCTGGTAGGAGGATACCTGGTAGGAAGAGACCTTGTAGGAGGAGACCTGGACCTTTCACGAAGAGGAAGAAGAGAACTTTCAGGAGAATGTTTGTCAGGAGAAGAAGCAGAAGGTCTGGAACGTGGTACACCAGGAATGGGGTCGCCATTCGGCAAACATTCGAACTGTGTACTCAATTCTGCAACAAGAAAGAGAGGATCAAATTTCCTTCAAAGTATATGATTAGCTGTGAATATGGTTCTTATTGTCAATATGGTGGTAAAATCTTTACAACGTTGTTATGAGGTTCGGCTTGTCATAAAAAAGCTTGGCATTGTGTTAACCAGGATAGAAGTACATGCGGAATCTCTGTCAGAAGCCACATAGAACTCCACATGAATGACAGAATTCCATAAGCGATCATGCGTGGAATTCCTTGAGGATTTCCTTCTGGATTTCCACATGAATTAAGGAAATCGCATGGATCACTACGTAAATTTCGATACGGAACTCCTCACAGAATTCCAAGATTAAGCAGGTTTAGACTGAAACTCTAATAATTATATTTTTGTCTGAATTTTTTTTTTGGTGAATATTCAACTATTTCGTATAAAGTTGATATGTTCTATTAAAACTTAGTCTTTTTGGTACAAAGCACTAATTTTCGTGCTTGAAAATGCATAATATTTTCGAGGTTCATCATTTCAGTTGCAAATAGTTTTCTTTATCAACAAAATTAATTTTTGAATTTAAAATTGAACTTCTTTCTTGAAAATTTTTATTTTTTGTTTGAATACAACTATTTTTATTTCAAATTGAAACATAGAGACCTTAAATTACTGAACTTGAAGTGGCTTCTAGTCTCTGAAAATAAGTTGGGAAAAATATGAACAAAAATATATCAATTCCTCTGATCATTTCTGTGCACAACTGTAAATTTCAGAGTCAGGATTCTAAGTTGATGCACCTTCAGATTGAAACTTTAACTATTCTACTTTTGTTTGCAATTTTTTTAATACAAAGTTCAACTACCTGGTTGAATAAACTCAAAAGCTTCCGAAAATTTTTGAGGTATCGATCAAATACTTTATATTCGCATTTCTCACAGAATATCCAATATCCAATATAACACTACCATTTTATTCTGATTTGACTTTGTGGCAAATTCTTATTCCTTCCTTTATCTATTGTCCTTTTCATATACAGATCAATTTTTTTGGAAATTATATCCTGATATTATTACTTTAGACCAATATGTTTCTACAAAAATCAAATTAAACGTCTAAAGATTAATTACTAATTACCAATGGAATCCAAGATGATCAGCAAGGATAAGACCAAAGTCCACACAATCTTCATATTTTAAAATTATAGGAGCTGATTAATCTCGGAATGAGGAATTAAAATAACAACTTAACTGAAGAATATTCCACTGCTTCATCATCTTATAGTCGCTATCACTTGGATTTAAGGCGACAAACTTGTACTTCTGGAATATTGATATCTGATAAGAGTCAGTTTCAAGAAACGAAATTTGGTTACAAATCTAATTAAAACTGATGAGACCATTTATGTAATCTTTCACGTTTACGGGACCAGATTCTGATATTACAAAGATTTAGAGGATTCTCAATTCAGTACAAAGAATTTCAAAGAATTTCATAATTTTTTAGTAGAGTTTCAACAAAACTGGCGCCATCCATGAATAAAGCGAAGCTATTATTTTAATTTTTACCCATAGATATTATTATTCTGATGAAAAGAAAGAACCCTGCAGAAGGGAAAAATTCTATTTAAAAAAAATTCAATATATGGATATATGGTTATAACAATTGTTTTTGACAGATAATATATTGTAGCAAAATACTAATTCTTAGATGACAAGTAATGACGTTGAATCCGCCTGTGCATTGTACTGATTTAATTTGACGCTTAAAACATTCGTGGCTTCAAAGTCCAAGGTTTCGCTAGCAGAATTATCGTTTCAAAATCTTGCGTACATTTGTCGCTAAAAATCATTTAAAAAAGTCATAAAAAATGTTTAACATTGGAAGAGATTTCCTGCGAAACTATAAATAAGTAACTATAATCACTCTTTGAAAAAATTAATATTCGACCCTTATAAATTATGCTTGAAGATAAATTATTTTTTTATTTATAATGAACAACTTATTGTTTTCGAAGAGTTCAAAAATTCCATAATTTTCAGCTTAATACTGTTTCATATGTAGAATAGTATTAGTATAGCTCTTGAAAAGAACGAAACAATATCTGGATACAGCTAATGGTTAAAAGTAACTTTGTTCCAAGTCATTAAAAAAAAAGTTTCGACTTTTATTTACACTATAAATCTAGGTATGTCCAAATTTTTTCTACATGCCCGAAGTTAAGCCATTTCGAAGGCGGCTAGCATTCGGATGGATGACTTTCTGCGTTGGTCGACTATGTTGTGTATTCACTGCTGTTTAACTAATGTCGAGCAGGAGGTTTGACGTCAAACATATAAGAGATCAGATATCATTTTTATGCAAAAAGGAATATGATCAACAAGAAGAATAGCACCATCCTCTAGCGAACCTACCACCTGTTCCAGCAAGCCCGCCTTCGCGAAGAGCCGATGAAGCCAGCATGAGAACTGGAAGATGAAAAATCCACCAAAAAGGCTTTCTCATGATGGACAAATTAGGTGACGCTAATACTCCTTTCCCCACTTTGCTATCCGAAGATGTGAATCTCTGGAACCTGAACTGTGTAGTTCACAAGAAGGCGATCTTCCTACTCAGCGACAATAGTTAAACAACGTGGATGCAAGAGAGGGCTGGCAGGTTGCAGTGAGAACCTGCTAATAGACAGGAGTGTTGCTCCGGATTTAATCCAGCAACAACGCAATCTGTAGTGAACTGCATGAAAGAGCTGATGCTCTTACGGCGGACAAGATTCCTCATAACATCTGACAAAAAAAGTGAATACCAGCCACTCTTGCAACTCTTCGGCATGACGATCGGGATGTTTAACTCATAGGTCATATTCTCAATATGAAGTCGTCAATACTGCGGTGTTTATATGCCCTGCCGCAGATAATACGATACACATGGCCTAGTATCAATAAAACATTTGTTGCTCAAAAGTCGTGTACACGAAGCAGAACAATTCGCTTCTACTAAGAGAACATGCTTAAAAGCCCGCTCATGGTGAATTCTACGAAATTATATGTGGAGAAGAGATATCGATGGGCCTGCCTAACATGTTTCTCAGTTCCGCTAGACTGAGATGGCAGACTGAGGGATTTGTTTTTACCTATCAAAACGGCGTTATAGACACCTCAGTTTACCGCGAACGCATAATGAATGTACTGCCAAGCGTGCAACAAAGAGCCAGAAACACTTGAATATGTTCTCAGGGGATGCTAAAAGTATGAATGCTACGGGCACATATTATCGGCACCAGCCGAGGGTAATATCGCGGCGAAGGGGGAATATAAACGGGCGAAACATCAAGCACTTTTTTTCGAGCTGAGCAAGGTGTACCAAGGATCACTCTATCTGGTCCGTCAACACTGTTCCTCAAAACATTTTACAACAATTGGTAGCTCTATGAAAGTATCTAGAGGTGAAACTCTCATCTCCATTTGTGCCGTCTGTCGCGTAAAGTTATCCGCGGCTAGAGACCAGACCCCAAGAAACAGTGTTGTACAAAGTCTCTTGCGGAAGTTTCAAGCTTTTGGTCAGTCCATCGTGACAGACTGTGTTTCACCAGCCTTCTCGGCTACTTCGTACAGAAACGCTCCTTTGCCTACTTTTCCGTGTTTCCTGGCCATTTTAAGAAACGGGACTTGGCCATTTGCGACTACATGTGCTGTACCAAAAATAGCCTGCTGTGAAGACATTCAAGATTCAGTATTCCGCGACCACGTTGACGGCGTAAAATGCAAAGTTGCGGAACAGAAGACTTGAGATGCATGCTTTCGTTCATGTGCATAGCCTTTTATGACCCGGTAGGAACGCAAAATTCGTCGAATGAGACGTTTGTATCTGGTTTGAGAGTATCCTTCACAGATGGCACATCCTGAATGCGGCCCGGTGATATTTCAAGTATATATAGGGCTTTTCAGCGCCGAGATTTCGTACAGTGCTTCTGTCGACCAGCTTAGTGTCTTTGGGGATTCGATTGGGTTGCCCACGCTTCGAATAAACCTTAGCGTATTTTTTTCAAGCCAAACTCCATTTCAATCCCCTGCGTGTGTTTCTAGACAATCTCTAGAGCTAGATGTAGTTTCTATTTATTTCTAGCATCAATCTGAAGTGCGGGAAATAGTGACAATAATGTGAAGCGGAAGAAGAGAGAGCTCTAGGTGTCGTCCTCAAAGACACCTCTCTGAAAGGCGATGTTGTGAGTTGCCGCATGATGTTTTCGAGATGATATAGTAAATCTGGTTTACCAAAGCAGCATCAATCTCTCTATGCACCGCACGATGTGCGGATGAACCTTTAAGCTTTCCAACAGACAGATGTTAAGTCTATAGGGGGCCAAATCGATTGCTTTTCGGTAATCAATCCAGGCCATCGATAGGTGGCGCTGGTACAACTCTGCGTCTTTTCAGACACATCTATCGAGGAGAAGATTCTTCCGATATCCTGCTGTGCCTTTCGTTGAACCGCGTTGTTCGTACCTCTCTCGCCACACAGGTCCGATTGTCTGAACAATTTCATCATTTAGAATAGATGAGAATGTCTTTTACAGTATGTTCCGACAAGTGTCTGGCCCTTCATTCCTAGGGTCAGCTGAATTGTCCATCTTTGGCAGGAGTATTGTGCGCCCTTCCACCAAGTACTCCAAAATAGGCTCTTTCGACTCTAGATATTAGGTGAAAACGTGGACCAGGTGCTGCTGAGTTGAAGGAAACTTCTGCCAATAGAAGGTCTGGATTCGATCCCGTCTGAAAGCGGAAGAATTTTTCATGAGACTCAATACTTTTTTCACCTCCTCGGCACTGATAAGTGGGCATTGCTGATCAGGTGTTATAAGGGCACTGCCCAGCTCCTCAATACTATTTATGTTTTTCGAGTCTTCTTTCAGTGAGTGCCTGACTTCGTAGACCTCTCTCCAAAATGCTTTGATATCCTCTGGTTTGGGTGGATGGTCGACAGTAACTGGAAGATCTTGGAAGAATTGAGATGGGTCAGAGAAGAATATCATTTTCTGTGACCCACCTCTTCCTCCACTCTAGACTTCTCCTAGCTTCCGATAGTACCCGTATTCTTTCAACAATATGCTGTCTGACTTGTCAGCAGCTTCAACTTCTTGAGTGTGTGATAACGGATTCAGTTCGCGCGCGAAAAATTGTTCAGGCATCTAAAAAAAACTTCTTTGTATACATTTCATAGGTTTAATAAAATAAAATAAAGGTAATAAAACAAATTTGTAATTTACTTTGCAATATACGGATAAGTATCTCGGTCCGAGGTACATGAATAACAACACATACATTTAATATAATGGATTCAACAAGAATACAAAAAATTTAGCATTTTAGACACATTTAGTCAAGAAAAAAAGTTATACAGCAGTTGCATATTATGCACATTTTGATATTTGATTTAAAATTGCTTATTTTGAGTAAACATTTGAATATTGCTGAATATTAGCCAATTTTTTACATTCTAATTGAATTATTGTCACCTTATGATTAATGCCCTCTCAAAAAAAAGGGGGTGGAGCAGGAATAATCTAAGGGACCAATGGCCAGGCTCTAATAAATGTTGAGCGCCACGTTATTTTTGGGGAATAACGAAACCAAAACCACGTTGTGAAACTTTAGGAAAAATTTTCAATTAATTTTTATATAACCTTCGTGAGTTCATTTCAACGCCGAGAGGTACCCCCTTAACTCGAAAATTCAGCGCAGTAAAACTTCAGTAGACACAAATTAAACAACCAGGGAAATATTTCCATTTACTCAAGAATAAATAAGGCAAATTTTGTAGATCAAAATAGATATAGCACTAGAATATATTTTAACACAATTTCTCTCTTTGCAATGTACAAAAGAAAAACTCCAACTTACTCGGTACAATTTTTGTTCCATTTACAACTCTCGTCACTAGCCCAAACAATTTCAATGGATAACTTTTTATAATCATCAAACAAATTTGCCAATCTGGCTGAAGAACACATCGCGTTCAATTGACGAGGAAAAATATATGTATGTCGTACGACGTCCATCCAGGAAGTGTCGGGAGCCAAACCTCTCGTGGCCTCGTGAATTATCCGCGTTTCCCACCAATCTTTTCATAGAGTAGTTTCGTACAAAGCCTGACTGGGATTGGCTTGTAGCATAACAGTATTTGCCACTCGATTGTGTTTGGTAGATTCAGACTGCAGCTCGTGATGATTGGCCAGGTTATTCATTAGCAGGTAAGCGGACGTAGAAGGTCCTAGTCAGCGGCCCTGGGAATGGACAATTTCGAACAGTATTCGTTCTTGGATTGATTTGGCTGAACGCAATGTACCTCTTTCGACTCTTTACATTTTCATGTATGTAGAATAGGTGCCTTCCTTTCTGGACGACAGACGGAAATCATTTTTTCATTGAAAAGGTTCAGCATCGTCTTGCAAATTTAATTTTTGCTCAGTTTTTGATGCTCGAACGATAGTTCAATTTGAGAAATCATAAGTAACGCTTCTAATTTTTTGCTTTTAAAAGCTGTCAAACTGCATCAATTAAGAAGTGAACTTAACAGTTTAAAAAATTAGAAATCGTACTTATTTCAGATCGCATTATATCCCATGAGATGGAGGAAATTTGTGATATTTCAAGTGATCTCATAGATCTTCCTTCTAAAAATTTATAAAATTCATGGTCAAAACGAAATTCGCTCTTATTTTTCGGTCCATCGGCCGGCATGAAAAGATTGTTTGATATGAATCTAACGTGTGCGAAATTATGGTTTATACACGAAATACTCTAAAATGTTTTGCGATTGAGATGCTGGAACCTATTGGAGATTCTGCGTTCTCTTCTGGGGTCAATGGTTTAAAATCGCGGCTGTTCATGTTAAATTTCGCCCGTGTTCCCCTCGGAGTATCTTGCAAAAATATTCCACGAAAAATCTGTTGGTTGCGAGTTTTGGTTTGGTCGAATATGGCAAAAACTTCACCATTGGGGGTTGATAATACAGTTTGCTCATCGGTTGGCATAGGAAATAGGTTATAATTTTTGCCTCTGATTCTAATTGGTACATCGGCAGGAAAAGTGAATCTTCGAAGTTCGAATATTCGGTTTGGATATTTCAGGGAAGCAAGTCGGACAAATCTTAGATCTTCGAGTGAAAATCCAAGTATGTGAGGCGAAGAATGGAGGGCTGGAGGAGACCTGGATCTGGCGCGAAGACGAGAACTTCTGTCAGGAGAAGAAGCAGCAGGTCTGGAACGAGGGTCACCACTAGGCAAACAGTCAAACTGTGATCTTGATTCTGCAATAAGAAGCAGAGCATTAAATCTTCCTTAAAGTACACAATCATATGTTGGAAAAAAGCTCACGTGGAATCCCTAAGCGAAAACCTCACAAGACTGTACGTGGATTAGGACATTCCACGTGCATCTATGCGTGGAATTACACGTAGAGTTCCTCATGGATTTTATATTAATTTCCAGATTTTGAGCTCGAAAGAATGCAAAAGGCAGTCCGCTGCGCGGGCACATTCTCATCATGCGCAGTTCGGTTCGCTCGCAAGTTTACGCGTACCAACTGCGCGCAACTCTTGGTTATTACGCTTCGCGCTCAATAATATATTTATCTAGCTTTTCGCACTCGATTATGTATTCGACTCACGTTACGCGCTGGACCTTTTAAGATCAAAGCTCTGGGCATCGACAACTATTATTTGGTGATCGTGAATTCGGTTTGTTTAAAGATCCTCCGGCTTTACCAAACACATTCTCATCACGTAGAGTAGAACGGGGCGGGGCAGCCAATTTCTTCTTATTCCCACAGCGTTCATTAAAATCGCGCACCTTTGTGATATAAGGTCGGTTCGGTTAGTTCGCTGTACTTGCCGAAGGTTGAGCGTCATGGCTGTCGCAGTTTGTAAGACGCAGCGTTGTTTGTGAAAAACTACTAGTAGAAGGAACATTTTAGTGATTTACGTTTATTTATTTTCCGTGTATGGGTTGTTTAAAAAAAGTTAAGTAAGTATTTTCTGCAGTAGAATTTTGTGCTCGACATGACGGAATGGTTGGGTTTCCGCTATTCAAAATACTTTTGTTTGTGTGAAATTTCTGTGGAAAATGCGCATGTGTGGCGAGGTAGCCAACAAACGGCAGATGTTGCCGAAAAGGCTAAAGAGCGAATTGCTTGTATCGGTTCTTGACGAGGCCGCCCGAAGGAGGTGTATTTGTACTAGGCGTACCTTCATTATTTGCAGGTTTGTCCTTCATCCCAAAATTTGCCAGAAAGTCCCTCTCTTTGGCCGGCATACCTGATGATATTTCTGGGAGAAGACAAAAAGGATTTTCAAACTCAAAAGGTTAAAGATGTATTAAAAATAGTGAAAGTGTAAATCGATTATTGTAGATATTTTGAAAAACTCTAATTGTTCTCTCAAAATTTTTGGATAGCACTGTCGATGGACAAAACTATAACCAATGGTCAAGGAATGACGGTTCAGGAACTGTCCTTTTTTTGGGACCAAAAGAAAGTTTGCCAAAGCTAGATTCGATCCGTTCATTTTTTCGGAAGCTTTTGTGCTTACGGACGAACGTGCATGCAGACATACAGACATTCAGACAGACATAGAGATAGACGTCATCGCGGAACCTTGATTTTCAGCTCAGGTGGCCTCAAACCGTGGAAATCGTCGAAAGGCGAAGAAGTGAAATTTCGGATAACTAATACTTTTTCAATCATAAAAGATGAGAACGTGAAAATATAAGAAATGCCATTAATTTATTCTTCACATACCAATATAAATAAGAATAACGTCCAGGATTAGGACCAGACTTAAGCAGGTCTTCATTTTTTCAAAATGTAGGAACCAGTGTTCAAGGCTGAATTTGAAGAGCAGCGTAATTGGTGGATATTCTGATGATTTGTTTATATATATACTATTTTGCAATATTTTCTTTTTCCCTTTCCAAGCGTAAGTCGGCTACGTGATTTTTTTGCAGGGTGAGATGATGAATTTTAACTAGTATCGCCTTGTTCATCAAGTAGAAGCTAAACTCGAGCAACTGTACATTTTAACTTGAGAAACTCAGATAATTTATGCTAAAATTGAATGTATGTAATTATATCATTCTACCTTGAGGAGTTCAGAGAATTAAATAGCGCGTCAAAAGTAAATATGGAATCACGCAGCGACACATTGTTTTCAAGCAAGACTTCTACGTGATTAAAATTCGTTTATGACTGCAGGTTATCCAAATCCTGTTACGTGGAAAATGAAGATCATATGTTACTTAGATTTCAAAAACTAAAGAAATTTTCGTCTGCGATCCTCGTTAGCAGATTTTTTTTATAAAAGATAGTATATCAAAGAAAATTAGTCTATGAAAAGTTATTTCTTTGGAATAGATCCATCATTTCTAAAAACAACAGAGCCGCTTTTTCGCTGAATTTATCCAAGATGAATTGAAGCAAATAATAACACCTAATGTAACTAGCAACAACAATTACTATTAAAAAACTCAAAATTGGCCGTTCTCTTGTGAAAAGATTTTTTTTTCAAATATTTTTAATGTTAGCTTAGTGTGGAAAACTCTAACGCAAAGTGTAGTAACGGTCAGTATTTCTAGTCATTATCCCAAAAGGACGAAGGACGGAGCCTCAACAAAATATGTACATTTTATCAACCAAATATTTTAATTTAAAACAAAAAATTTATTTCCAAATTTAGCAAAAACGAATGTCCAACGATATAGTGAAATTTGAAACCGAAGACATGAATTTTTAATTAAAATGATGAATTTTCCGTTGTTTCTTTTGACTGCCATGTTTCGGACGATTATGATTGAGCAGTTGGTTTGTAGTCATTTTCGATTGGAGGTGATTTTTGGGGGGTTTTCCAGCTTCCATTCACCCCACTATCAGACGTAAAAAAAAGAAAATTTCATTTTGCCGTAAATTGATTATTATAGGGTTATTATGTTTAATTTTCCTTTTTTCCTTTAAGGTAAGCAAGAGTGAGAAATGAACGCTAGATGACATCGTACTATACTGTTCCTTGGATTCCGCTATCTAGCTGCGGATGACCTCACGCGGCGGACTAGACAGTTGGAGGTTAAGCTTTTACCTCCGGATACTTTTCTAGGGCGACCATTAAATTGTAAAATGTTATAAGGAATAGTGTTGGCAGACCAGAAGAAGTGATCCCAGAAGAACACAGCCTTTATCATCTGGTTCGCGATGGACTGAGTCTGACGTTGGCAAGCAGGAATCGTGTTGAGTTAGGTGAGAAATGAAACTTCCATTACTACAAGACAGCCAAACATGAGAACTACAAGATGGAATTTGTAGCTTTGATACAGCCTACTAATTTCGAAAATAAGTGCTCCAGATTTAACCGGCTTCTCCTTCTCTTTTGCCGTAATACTGCTATTGGTATGTGCCAAGAATTCAATGACGTAGATTGTTCCCATTTTCAAAACATGGAGGACAATATCAGGCTTTGTAGCACTGCTATGTTGAGTGGTCCACAGTGGGAGTCTGTAACCCATACGTGGCGCGTTTCCGGGTGCCGGATAGGGGAATGCTCGCTGGAAACAGAGGGTAGGGCTGAAATAAAATAGGCCCCGCGGACCAAACAGACTGCGCGAAGGACACACCGAGAAAAAACCACGACCGCTTCCTGTTGCGGCCCTGTACCGAGGGTTTCTGCTGAATACGGTCACACTACTCAATAAGCAGTCGCAGGCAAGGGTTCAGGGATGGTCCCGAAGGAAAAACCTCCAAGTCAAGGCGTTAATCCACCGTGCCGAAGACTGCTTGGCACCAGGGGAGTGGTGTCGTAAACGGTATCTCTAGGATACCAAGTCGCCTTTTAGAGTACACAGACCTCACCATCGCATGCGGGGCTCTGCGGGGGTGGAGCTTCATTTCCCTAGCTACTCGTGGGAATTCTCATGGCGAATGAACCAGATTTAAATCGAAGTGGATCTGAGGAGTCTGAGGGAGAGCCTGATGAAGTGCGGGTACCCGACATCACTCAGGGGGCTTATGTGGACGCTGTGAAAGGGATGAAGAAGGGTAAAAAAATTTTGCCGAGCTATCTGGTGTACCGTGCAAGATGCAGGAATTGAGCGATACCAGGCGAAATATGTTTAATCCTAATAAGAACGGACTGGAGGAGGCAATTCAGCTAATGAACGAGCATACCAGAAATGGAGAGGTCCTTGTGGAGCTTGGACCTGCAGCAGAGGGCAGAGCCGAATTTTCCGCTGCAGTGAGGGAGGCTGTTGGGTTGGGGTATACTATGCGCGAGCTCGTACCCCGTACCGAGATCGATGTCCTGGACCTCGATCCAACAACGGAGGCCGGTGAAGTCGAAGCGGCCGTTAGAAGCCACTTCGGAAGTCGGGGTGCTGGAGAAGTGGAGGTCAGCCTCACGAGAAAACCCTTCAGAGGTGACCTGAAGGCCTTCGTGGAGCTGGCCGAGGAACTGGCCGCGAGGTTGGTACGCACAGGACATCTGTAGGTGGGGTGGGTGTCCTGTCTTGTACATAAAAAGGCGGAAAGGGTTCGGTGCTACCGCTGCCTGGGCTTCGGTCATATGTCTGCGGGTTGCGATGGCCCAGACCGCACGAGGTCATGTTGGAGATGTGACAAAGAGGGCCATAGGGCTGCGGCGTGCGAAAGTTCGCCGCAGTGCTACCTCTGCGCCACAAACGAAGATAAGCCACGGACAGACCATCGTCCCGGGACAATGAGGTGTAGGGTGTTTCGAGAGGCAACCTTGTCAAGGAAGCCTCAAAGACGCGCTACCTAGACGAACAATACCCAACCAGGATGCCGAAGGCCGAGGAGCCCGTTGTGTGGTACCACCACACTACTGAGGACGATGCGTGCATCCTGGTTGGATGATGATCGGAAGAATGCCAAGCTGGTGCTCAAAAGTGGAAGTCGAAGCACGACTTATGGGTTTTACCCCCATGTCCTTGAAGTAATGCGAAAGCGGTTCCGAGGACATGGGTTGGCGGGGAGAGGAGGAGAGTTTAGTGGATATTACCGTTTTTAGGTCGAGTCCCACACTCAGTGCGTAAATGCATTCTCACCTACCCTCCAAAAAAAAAAAAAAAAAAAAAAATGTTGAGGGGTGGAGAATGAGAAATTCCAGTGGATCTTACACTGATCATTATCCACAACGGACTCGAGTTTCTTCTGGTCGTATGGCAAGACGGGCAATAGATTGACACCATAGAAGTACCGAAGATGGTAATACGACACTTTTAGAGCAGCATTGTGTCTCTCTATGTACGCAGACTGTAGCCAGAACCATTCTTTGATGAAGAGTCACCAGGCTCAGCACACCTCTATCCCCTTTATCTCAGGGGAGGTATATTTGAGATACGGAAGATCAAGGATGACGACTTTGGTGGACTGTCATAATTTTGCATCTAGTTTGCTCAAGTTGCTGCAACTCATCGACGTTCCATTTTACTGTACCAAATGTGTAGAGCAGCACAGGGATGGCCAGCATATTTGTCGCCTGGAACTTATTCTTACCAGAAAATTCAGAAGCCCAAATTTTTCCGAGAGTTTGGTAATACGCTTTTTGAAGGGTCGCTTTTACACGCACAGTTTGGGTTCCTGCTTGCGGTATTCCAAAATATGCATATGTCTCTCGATTACTAAGATATTCTGAGAGCCGCATCGTATCTCTTTATGTACCCGTAGCGTGAATACTTTAAGCATCCAACATTTTTTCGTGGAAATATTTTCTTAATGGGTTTTCCACGTATGAGTTGAATATTCTGATCCTCACGCGATGATGAAGTTCCTGGTCTCTTGTTCTGTAGGTCGCCGCAGGCGCACTTGTCCGTTCCAAAGCTCCTGCTAATTGCTTCAGAGTACATATTAACTGCTGCCACAGGGATGTTTAGGTCCTTTTTGAGGAGCCAAAGAGTGTAAGGTCATCCATACATAAAAGGTAGATGACCTTATTTTCTCTCTTATTCCACGGGCCACATAGGTTTTCACATCTTTTCCTTCTTTCTTTGTGTCATGCATATTTTGACAGCAAAATGGAATTTCTTATTTTTCAATACTTTTTCGGATGTTAAAACCAGAACCAATAATTAAAAAACGCTAGTGGCCGAATTTCGTTTTCTTGTTGGTACCCGAAAACGTGGGCCAAAGTGCAGTCTAATCTAATTAGTCTCCAAAAAGTTTTCAGGTATACAGACGACAACGATGACAATGACAGCAACAACGACGGCGACGGACAGACAGACACTATCATTAAAACTATTTTATTTTGGGTTCAAAAGTTGCTAATTCACCAATCTCGAGTGACGTTACCTACTGAAACTGTCATTTGCTTGGCCACAAATTCAAACAGTTATAATGAATCACCTCGAGGCTAACTTTTTTCAGCGATGAATCCAGGTACACATAAATTGACAGATTCCTCCAATCAATTACAACATACCTTGTTTCGTTTGAAAATTTTATTTTTACTTCCAATTTCTCGTCCAACGACAGTTACATGCTTCAATATATCTGAAGAGACATAAGAGTCCGTAGAAATATGAGATCTAGCATGAAAAAATGCATGGACGTGAAGGAATCTAGAGAAGTATGTCAGGACAGAAAAGTGCGCGACAAATATTTTATGAACAGAGTGACGATAGAGTGAATGAAGCCCAAAACAGAGACTTCGGATACTAATGAGCCCAAGTAGGAGACCGCACATAACAATTTTGTGAGGCACTTCTCTTGAAGTGATCGCTAGAGAGATTGATCAGCAGCCTGGATCGCAGCAGTGTCTTCAGTTGTAAATGATTCCGTTTTTGGACATTTTCTTGGAAATTGATCATTTTAAATGAGCAGCTAAATATCGATAAATACTAGCAAATTTTTTTGTTATTTCAATTGAAATATTTTTAATTCAATAGGCTGAGATTGAAATATCTTAGATAGATCAATATTTGGATGCTATTTAAAATTAAATGAAAGCATTTTAATTATGAGCAGATTCAGAATCGTCTTGTAGAATCAATTATTATTGTTCAATGTTTGATACTCGACATACAGTTGAACTTTTAAAATTAATAATGAATCACTACTACCGTCTGCCAGACTGTCTTATGAAATTTAGTAAATTGGAAATGCCCGCTCAGAAATAAGGACTTAAAATTCCAAAGTAATGTAAAACATTTCAGAATAACGCCTTGTAACTTATTTAAAATCGCATTATATTGCACGATATGTGCGTATACAATGTGTAATATATAAAGTGACTGAATAGATTTCGTCGTCGCCGTCATTGCTGTTGTAGTATGTAGTATGTAGTAGTTGTAGTATCAATCGTAAAAAATAGCATCAAAAATAGAAAAATTAATTCTTTGGGAAAACGACGCAAGGTAGGTAAATACAAAGGGCCTAGCCCGTTAAGCAGGTCAAAAATGCCCTTGGCTGGAATCAGTCTTTCAATGAGCCCTTTTCAAGGACTTGGAATCATAACTTTTTTCCCACATTTTCGAACCCCCATCACCACTCTCATAGTCATGGTGGTTAAAAATGAATGGAGTACACCTAAAAAAAATTTGTCCAGTGTTTTGGCGCGAAATTCAAATTTTTGAGAGAAATTCAAATTTTCAAACAATTTTTTTGGTCAAAAATTTTTTTAGTACTGATCCAAATTTTTCGTAAATGAAAGGTCATCTCCATTTTTCGTTGTACGCATAGTTTGCGCAATATTTCTGCTGGTCGAATGATTTTCGAAAAATATCGAGCATGGGATAGATAGTAAATCACAGCAGCAGCATTTGAGCAGCAAGCGATCCCACGATTAGTATTTTCGCACTCACAACAATATCGTTAAATTCCTTTGAAACCAATGGAATCAGGCGTGTATTCAACAAAATACTTAGAACGCCGATGATTTATATGGCGTGACTGAAATTCTACTTTCAAAATGCTCGCGGTTCCTTTAGCGCAGCAAATGTTAATTTTGTTGTCATTGTCCATCAATTCAGCTAAATACGATACAGCTTAACTGAGTTGATACAAACCATCGATACTCCATCGTTTTTCTTGAACTTCTTGAGCCAAAATATTTTTGGAATAATTAGTTGATTTCGGACGCGATACAATGGACACGCAATTTCGCATATCGGAATTGAGACGTTTTCCGAATTTTTTATTTGAAGAACATGCAATTTTGCTAAAATAGCCAATTTTCCTGAGAGAACCTAGTCATACATTTTTTGTAGCATATAGATTAAAACCTGCTTCATTAACTTTTTTCTGTATTATATTTAATATTGGGTGTTAACAATATGTGTGATTCAAAATTTTTCTGGATATGTTTTTGCATTGAGTGGAAATGGTTCTTCGCAGGGTATAAAGTTCTCATGCCAGCACTTAAAGGATAACATAATCAGCTAAATACAGCTGAATCTAATGACTCTCTCCAAGTGACGAAAATTCTTTGGGTTGTTGAAGCAATACATGACATCATTGAAAGGAAATATCGACTCCTCCGTCATCAAATAGATAATAAGTTACTTCCGAAAATCGACTATTATAGTAAAATTGCATGTTTTTCAAATAAAAAATTCGGAGAACGTCTTAATTCCGATACGAGAAATTGCGTGTCAATTGTATCGCGTTTGAAATCAACTAATGATTCCGAGAATATTTTGGCTCAAGGAAATTAAGAAAAACGATGGAGTAGGCGAAAGATTTCTTTCAAACATATACAGTCAAACCTGGATTTAGTGAACCTTGATTCAGCGACAAGAGAGAGACAAAATAGTCCGGAGTCCCTTGAGTTAGGCCGACTGTCAGTCTGAAAATCGACGCTAAATCCAGGCTAGGCCCTTTGTCTTGAATAATTTGCTTGAAGAACCGTAGTTCTTGTTTCAATCATAAAAAATAGCATTATAAATGAAAAAAGTTGAATTTCTAGAAAAATCACACGAATTTGTTATGAACTTTTGTTATAAAAATTTTCTTAGAACCACTTTACGGTGGGGTGCGTATTTTCGGTTCGAATCGTAAAAAAGGTCATTAAGAATAAAACACATTAGGTACAAAGATAAATATAATATAAGTTTGATATAATAGTGTTAAACTCAATGCTAACAAAAGAGAATTCACAACCACCAAATTACAGTTGTCGATGCGCGAGATAAATATATTATCGAGCGCAGCAGGTAGATTTTTGAAATCAAATTTACGGTGCAAGAAATTGTGGTTTAGGCACGAAATACTCGAAAATTCTTTACGATTGAGTTTCGTGTACCAACTGGGCATTCTGCCATTTCGATTGGGGTCAATTGTTGGAAAGCACCGCTGTCCATGTTAATTTTTGCACGTTTTCCCTTCGAAGTAATGTGCAAGTATATTCCACGGAAAATCCCTAGGTTGTGTTTATTAGTTTCTTCAAATATTGCAAAAACGTCACCATTGGGGGTTGATAAAACAATTTGCTCTTCTAATGGCATGGGCACAAGAGACATATACTTGGATTTAAATCGAATTGGTTTATCGGGCGGAAAGGTGTATCTTCGAAGTTCGAATACCCGGTGGATACTTTTGTAAGGAATGAGTCGAACAAATCCAAGTTCTTCAATACGAAATCTAAGTATAAAAGTAGAAATATCCTTGGCACGAGGTGACCTAGACCTGACACGAAGAGGAGACTCGTCATTTGCAGGAGACCGGGCAGAAGAATGAGGTCTGGTAGAAGGAAGAAATCTTCCACGAGAACATCTGTCAGGAGAAGAAGCAGAAGGTCCGGGACGAAGAACATGAGGAATAGGGGCGCCGTTAGGCAAACATTCGAACTCTGAACTTAGTTCTGTAACAAAAAACCAAGGATTAGAATTTTCTTACAGTACACAAGCATATGTTGAGAACTCGTGCACATTTAAAAATTATTTTTAAGATGTAAGTCAGTTATGCTTGAAAAAACAGCAGCATATCGATAAGGCGCAGTGCCCCAATGGCCTCCCTGACTTTCTAGAAATCGAAGAATCTTGCAGCCAAACATTTTTATTCAAGAAAATCGAATAGAGGACTGCTATCCTATACTGGTATAGAGTTTTGAAATATTTAGTTGATTAGAAATTATTTTCACTAATGATGATCTGTTATTAAGTTCCTAATAAAGCAGTAGTAACGTGTTATGTCTGAAACTCAACCAAGTACAGAAAAGCAAATTGTACATTTATGACTTCAAAAAATGTGGTGTGTAGCGCCAATGAGCAAAAAGTTGCGCTTGAATGCCCATCAGATTATTTTTTTTGTTCGCAAAATATAAAAGGCTTTACGATTATCGACGGAACGGCACTCACAATATGAGTGAGTGTGACGGATAATCGTAGTTATAGGAATAGCGATAGTACAGGTGAGGTATCCTTCTGTGAGCGCAGTTGCTTCCATAATCAGAAACCCCTTTGTATTTTTCGAAGAAGAAAATTCCTTTTCAACATTGAAGCGCAACTTTTTGCATGTTGATACTACATACGTCATTTGTGGTAGCAAAAAATTCGCAATTTGCTTCAAGAATTATCTTTGTACGTTGCTTAGTATCGGAGATAACACCTCATCATTCTTTTATTAACTTAAGAACAAATAACCTTATATAAATCTAAAACTCACAATTGTGCACAGAAAGTTTCACAGAAATTCATATATATATATATATATATATATTCTAAGTCAATTTTTTTTTCATATTTAGTTTATTCTGAATTTAATTATTATATTCACCAAAAGAATTGAAGATAACCGCCAATGATAAGACCAGATTCGAGACAATCTTCATGTTTTCTAATTATAGAAGGAACTGATCAATTTATTAATAGAGAATTTGATTAACGAAATAGCTGATTAAAATTCTACTGCTGAATCAGCTTACATAATGTATCCTATAGTCGTTATCTCTTAGATTGAATGTGGCAAGCTTGTCCTTCTAAGATATGTACATTTGATAAGAGTCAGTTTCAAGATAAAAATTTGGTTGAAAATTCAACTGAAACTGATTCTACCATGTCTAGCATCTTCTACGCTAGAACAAAACTGATTTTTACATGACAAATTCATGTAGCGTCTACTGTAGAAAGTGTTTCATCCTTTCATATTTTTGCTCAAATTTTTCAGAAATTGCTCAGAAAAAAGAAGTTATTCGGAAACAAATGCATCGTCCACTGAAGACGATTTTCAAATGACTTTTTAACTCTAATGTACCCTACAAGAAAAATGCTGAACATTAAGAGGGTGTGTGTTATTTCCCGGAACATTAGATACAGGAAAACATAGATCTCGGAATCAAACATTTTTTAGGAATAGAACACTTTTTGTAGTAATATTTCTTTCTTCGGGTGCTGATTCCCTGTTATTAGCATACAATTCCAGTCCATGGAGCTTAATTGGTGGTATTTTGCAAATATTGATTGCCAAGCTAGACCAGTAAGAATATAGTCATCTAAGAACTTTTTGCCAACTTTTACAGCTGTTTCGAAGAAAATTTCCACCTTCCCGGTTTTGTTGGGATTGGCGACTTCAAATTGTGGCACAAACCACACTTTCTTCTTGTCCACAAGTTCTGACGAATCGACCTCCACTGTATACTCTTTTTAAATGAGCTTTTGAAATTCTTCTTTGTAGATTGTTTCCCATTGTTTGTCGTTCAGAAGCTTCTTTTCAAGGCATGTCTGTCTTTGGTGCGCCATTTCTTTGCTTGCGCTAGCCAGTGAATCCTCAGTATTTCATGGCAAGTTGCCTTCATACGTTTTTTCTCTTCCTTCGTTGAGATGGCCGACTTTCTCTCCTTAACTCTCGCTACCCCGAAATTTTCGACAACGAACTGATCTGATACTCTGATACTGATACTGACTGACTGATAGTTCACAGTACGTGAAAGTACTTTCCACGATCGGTAGTAAACTCTGCTCTGGTTTAATTGGCTGTTGGACAGTCCAACCCAGGTCTACCTTCGATGAAATAGTGGCATTCTTATGTGGCTGAAAAATTTCTCTTCAAACGATCAAAAGTGCGTGTGCCTGTCCTATTATAATCACTGGCTTCCTGTGTTCGACTGCTACCAAATTGGTCTGTGCCACGTAGGGAAATTTCTTCTTTAAATTCGCCACATTCCAACGTTGTTCGATTAGGCCTAGGTCATGTACGGTTCTCACATTGCTCATGTTGATGAATTCATCGGTTCCGATCCCTGCGATGATGAAAGATACATTACTCGAGTCTGAGTCATATGTGTAGGTTGCACCTGTCCATTTGCCACAAAACGGTCAGCCCATTTTTTGCCAAGTCTGTATCCAATGTTCCATTTGTTGATTTCCTAGGAGTCGTATTTTCTATAATTTGATGTAATAGTTTAGTGTGAAATTTTGGACAGTCATTGAAACAGCAAGGATTTCTCGCTTGGCATTTTCCGATATGCTTCTGTAATCCTGCTTTTTCCACCATCTTTCATCTCCTGTTTTCCTTCATTATTTTCATTTTTTCTCTTTGCACACCATTATGTTGCAGCAATTATTTTTAGGATGTAAATTTGGAAAGCATGCTTAACATATTTCGTGACAATTTTGTGAAATCTTTTTGAGTGACATCGTTGGCTTCAAGTTCTTTCTCATCAAGGTTTTTCTCAAAAAGTTTCTTTTGCACCTCTAAGCGGGAGCGCTTCAACTGTGAACGCTACTGCGGTTACGGTTTCGAAGGTTCGTTTGTTCTGTTGTAACATACATTCATAGAGCAAGAGACTAATCTCACAGGGGGCACTCTTACATTTTTGT
>CAKNXH010063026.1:5634-57790 GCA_932178445.1 Andricus quercusramuli
AATAAAAATTCATCTTTGTAGGCATCAGGTTTTTTGAGGAAATTTATCTCTTCTTGTTTAAAAGTCAACTGTTTTGTAAAACATTCGACTCTTCAGCTTGTAAATTCTAAAATTTGGTTGGAAATCCAACTGCTTTTGGTTGAAGCTAAATCTTTTTTGTTGGAAAATTCGACTATTTGGTTGAAAATATATCCTTGTAGGTAGAAAATTTTGAAATTTTGAGTTAAAAATGTAACTAGTTTGTTGAAAATTTAATCATTTTGCTGAAAATTCAAGTACTTTATTCAAAAGTAATTTTTTTTTTTGAAAATACTACGGTTTTCTTGAAAATTCGTCTATTTGGAGAGAAAATTGGTGCTTTAGGATTGAAAATTTGTTTTTTTTTATCAATCATCTGTTTTTATTCAAAATTAAAATATATTTTTGGTTGAAATGTCTCTTATTACATTATTTGTTGAAAATTTTTCTTTTATGGTTGAAAATTCAACAGTTTTACAGAAAATTCGTATTTTGGTTCGAAAGGTAAACAGTTGGGATGACCTTTTTTCTTTTTCGAGAGAAAAAATATATTTTTGTTGAAACTTTATCAGTTCAGTTGAAAATTTGAGTATTTTGTTGAACATATAACTGTTCTTTATTTAAAATTGAAATATATTTTTAGTTGAAATGTCTACTATTACATTATTTGTTGAAAATTTATCTTTCATGGTTGAAAATTCAACAGTTTTACAGAAAATTCGTATTTTGGCTTAAAAGATAAACAATTTGGATGAACTTTTTTTTTCTTGTTGGAAGAAATAATATTTTGTTGTTGAAACTTTATCATTTTAATAAGTGATGTTAGGTTTTTTTTTCAGTTTATTGGTAATTCATTTCAACTTTCTTGTTATATTTTTCTTGAAATTTCAACATCGCGGATTGAAAACAAAAATGTCTTCTGAAAAAATTGTCTTTTTGACCTGAAGATTTAACGTCTTGGACTAAAATGCAACTGTTTTTGGTTGTAGTTTGATCTTATTTGTTCTGTATTTTGACTATTTGGTGGAAAATTCATCACTGTAGGTAGAAAATTAAAGTACTTGGTTAAAATAAAACTATTTTGTTAATAATTCAATTGTTTTATTAAAAATTCAACTAGTTTGTTAAAAATTCAACTAGTTTGTTAAAAAGTAATATTTTTTTGTTGAAAAATTCAACTTTTATCTTGGAAGTTCGTCCTTTTGGATAGACAATTCATCTCTCACGGTAAAAAAAGTTATTTTTTTGTTGAAATAAGTAAATAAATTCGAAATTTTTCAAGTTTCATGTAGAATTGTTCCATTTCATCTATGAAAGATTCGATGATAAAAATGTTAACAGAATAAAATTTGAACCTTCGAGTATTAATGGCTAAGAAACATTAAAAATGGATTAGGGAAAAATGAGGAAAAAGTCAGAAAATTTCGAAATGAAGTTTTTTTCCCACCTTGTTATAAATTCCTGATGAATTGAGCCCTGAATAAAGTTGCAGCATTAATTCAAAAATGGTAATTTTCAATTGGCTAATAAGTAACGTTGATAAAAGTGGTGCGAATTAATTTTAAAATTGAAGGCAGGAGTTGCGCGGGACAAACTATCGATTGTCGATTAGCAAAAAAGTGCAAAGTAACGTCGATCTTCCAATTTCCTGACTCTGTTCCCGCACCCTCGTTTCAGTAAGTTTAAAGTCATCATGCAGTGTGGGGTGAAAATGTGAGAGAAAAAGAATTGAGATGGAACAGAACAGAAGAATGGAATTTCGCGTGGAGCTAATCTTGCGTTCCGAATCTCGGTGCTTCCCACGGTGTCCACAATATCCACTTGATGGGAAACCTATAAACGATCGGATTATCATCCTTATCATAATCGTCAGATCAAGAATGCCACTTCAGAGAGAAATTTCCTTACAATGTAAAATTTCTCCATTTGTAAAACGCATTGACATGCATTTCCATTTTCCATATTGTGGTTTTGAATTTCCAATTCGGATGTCTTTGACATTGCAGGAATTTTCGAAGTAGAATTTTAAAATTGCTCAAATATTTCGTAGGAAAAACTGGGGCTTCTATTAGAACCGATTTTTGGTTCCAAAGGAGCTGCAACAGAAAGGAACCTCTCTTGCTAAAAAGGAACCCAAAATGATAAATGGTTTCTAAAGGAACCCAAAGTATGGATTCAAACCGTTCTAATAGAGCCTTTTTGTCTCTTCTGCCTTGACTCACTTCGAAGAGCTTACAAGTTAATTTTGCACGTTTGACTTTATGATTTGGATTAAATAATATTGCACTGGGAAAAATGTATTTAAAAAACTTCAACTGTGCATGTTCCAAAAAGCGCAGGACTATTAACAATTAAAATATATAAAATATAATACACACTTCCATTATTACATTATTATTAAAAAATGTTATTAAGTCAGGTATTCCTATCATTTAATTTAATTTATTTTACAAGAGAATGAAAAAGTTTGTTAAAAATTCATCTGTATGATTATGCATAGTATTTATTGATTTCAAAAAGGCCCGCGCTTTTTGGCACATGCGCAGTTGAAAATTTCGGCATGCACCAATGGCCATCTATCGGATATTTTAATAATTATGAAAAAAGATTTTTTTGTGAATAATTCTTTTTTTTTGCTTTTTTCATAATTATTAAAATGTAGGACCAGAGCCGCATTTCTTAGTGCTTCTTAATTATTATCCCAAATTTTTAACTCGATGTGGCTATTCGTGTGGACATAAGTTTACAAATAAAAAAATTGGCGGTAAGGTAGGAATCCGGTCACGTGACCCACTCGTCACATGGCCTTAACCTTCAGTTTTATCTTTGTTGAGTTCTTCTGTTATGCTTGTTGACCAGCGTATTGTATTAGCTTTTTTGGCTATGGAATGACGGTTTTTCATCTACTTAGTCTGAAACTGAAATGGATATCTATATAGTTGTGAAAAAATATGAAACTATGAACACAAATACAAATTTAATTTTTTAAATTACGGAAATTATGTCTGTAGAAATGAAACGAAAGATTGAATTACTTTTATATAGTAATCATGATACGACAACTACTTTTTATCCCCTCGCGCACTCTTCATGTATAATTTTTTTTATTGCCCGGCAAAAACGAAAGAAGTTTTATTCTTACATCCCTAACGGAAGACTGCCATTTTAAAAAATCTATAAAAATAAAAAAGCTATTAAAGTAAATCATTTTTTTAAATTAAAAAAGACCTAAGTTACCTCTAAACTCTGGTTTCTCGGATTTTGTTTCACAAATAATGTATTTTATTGAGGGAAACACCAACAAAAGTTTCATCTTAATATCCCTGACAGAATATTGCTATTTAACCTAATTCATTTGATCAAAAAAATTTATTGAAATAAAAAAATACGTAATTTTCCTGTAAACTCTCGATTTTTGGAATTTGTTCCACAAATTACTTCTATGTAATGTCGGTAACAGCTAAAGGAAATGTCCATCCTATTTCCAACGAAAGACTGCCTGTTTTTAAAAACCTAACAAATAAAAAAAAGTTGTTAAAATTTAAAAAATCTAAGTTACCTGTAAACACTTCTGTTTCGGATTTTTATTTCGAAAAATACTAGTATTTTATTGAGGGCAACATCAACAAAAGTTTCATCTCAATAGTCCTGCCATAACGATAATTATATTTGACAAATAATTAATTTACAAAATTGTATAAAAGTAAAAAATTAAAATTTTTCCGTAAACGCTCGGTTTTTAGATTTTATTTCACAAATTACTTCTATTTAATGTCGGGCAAAAGCAAAAAAGTTTCATCCTAAGATCCTTACCAAAAGACTGCCATTTCGGATTTTTATTTCAAAAATTACTGGTATTTTATTTATGACAACACCAACAAAGATATCCTCCAAATAGCCCTGCCCAAAACAATGCTATTCAACCAAATAATTAATTTACACAATTTTTAAAAATTAAATAACTATAATTTTCCTCCGAACGCTCGGTTTTAATGTCGGGCAACAGTAAAAAAAAGTTTCATCCTAATATCCCTACCGGAAAACAGAATATTAAAAAAGTTGATCAGGTTGAAAAAATTTGTTAAAATTAAAAGAGTTCTAATTTTTCTCTAAAAGCCGGGTTCTCGGATTTTATTTCATGTATTTCTATTTGATGTTGGCCAATTAAAAAAAGTTTTTATCTTAATATCCCTATCGGTAAACTGCTATTTAGACAAATTTATTAAATTTGAAAAAAGGTATATTGGGATGTAACATTGTTTGGTCTTGTTCGATATTAAATACAAGTATTTTGTGTAATAAAATTCGAAAACCGAGAGCTTAGACGCACTCAAAAAAAAAACTTTTCTTGAACCAAACAAACTGTTTTGTTGGATATACATGAAAATTTGGTTAAATTAAACCAATCTTTGCTGATTCAATAAAATATTTGATTGACCTAACCATTTTTCTTGGTTGAATCAACCAAATACTCCAACTACCAAAAGATTTTGTTGAAACCACAAAAAAATTGAGTTGGGTCAACCAAATATTTTGTTGTCCATATAATAACCAAATTCTATGGTTGAACCAACAAAAATATTGTTGATCCAACCAAATCGTTTTCTGAGTGCGTAAATAATAATTTTTTAAGTTTATAAAATTTCCGCAATTAAATAAATTTGGTTGAATATGTCTTTATTTATTAAATAAAATTCAAAAACCTAGCTTTCATAATAATTTGTTAAGTTATTATATTCCTATAAGATTTATTTCAATAATTAAAAAAAAAATGTATTTTTGTTTATAAACGTTGTGAATTTCAGCTACGTGAATAAAATACAACAATTGTTCCAAAAAATAAACTATATGAAGGATAGGGACTTGAAAATGTATTTCCGATTGAAAAAAGCAAAAAAAATCTCTCCAGCGGGGAATCGAACCCCGGTCTCCCGCGTGACAGGCGGGGATACTTACCACTATACTACTGAAGATGTAGTGATCGAGGACACAATCCGCTAGTCACCTAGACGGCCGCTACATTTGTACGCGGGATTCTCGAGCTTGCGCAGTACGATTGGGCGACGCCGACCAATAGATTGCTCTGAAATTCTGAACGTAAAGTTTTCGATTGACTGGCGCTGCCAAAATGCACTGCGCAAACTCGAGTTTTCTGCGTCCAAACATCAGTAAGAGAGAACTTAGGGGCGAACCTTGTGCTTCACTAGAAAAGAAATATTTTTAGATTTTAGAGAAAAGCACGAGCAAAGTTAAAAAAGCTAATTCTAATGAAAAAATAATAATAAATCCAGAATTATTGTATCAATTAAATGACAATTGTTTAACATATAAATTGTTTTAATTTATAATTTAATTACAATATCATTATGTAATACAAATTTTCACTCCATTAGGAATTTTAAGATTTATTATTTATATTATTTTCACAATTAGCCATAGAATATGAATAAAATATCACTTTTCAAATATCACCACCATAAGTCTGTTTTATAGGGTCCCAAAAACCCCATAAGTGAAAAAGTGGGCTACCCAGGTGGAAATATTATATATAGTTCATATATAGTGTGAAGTATTTTATATATAATATTCATTTGTTTTATACATTTTTTATATAAAACAAATGAATATTATATATAATACTTCACACTATATATAAACTATATATAATATTTCCGCCTGGGTAATTATGATTTTTTCCCCTTTTTTTCAAAGGGAATTGTTTCTGATACATTTAATACTACTTTATACTGATGATTATATTTTCTAAAAAAATTTTTTAAACAATTTATTATTATTTTTAACAATTTTCTCTTAGAATGGAGATAGAAAGTCGCGGTTTTTTTGAAAATGTTCGACTTTGAGTCCAATTTTCAATTAGAGTGAGATAAAAGTTCATTAATGTTAACAAGCATAAATTTTTAAACAATTAATTTTCATTGTTAATAATATTGTCTTCGAATAATGCTGGAAAATGCGTTTTTTCGTAATTTTTAACTTTTTGTTCACTTTTTACTTGAAGTCAGTTAGCATTTAATTCAATTCAGCAACAATAATTGTTTTACAAAATTGTTATTGTTTATAGATATCTTCTTCTATATTAATACTATATAGTTGCGGCTTTTTGTGCAATTTTTGGCATTTTGTTTACTTTTCGATTAGAGTAAAGTTAACAAAAATAATAATGATAAAATAAAAAAATAAAATAAATAAATAATAAAATAATAATTCAAGTTAACAAAAATAATTGTTTCAATAATCTATTCTTATTGTTGATAATGTTCTCTTTGCTGGATGGTAGAAATTTGCGGGTTTTCTGGAATTTTTAACAATTCGTCTATTTTTAACTTAAAGTGACTTAATAATTAATCAAGTTTAGGAAAAATAATTGTTTTAACAAATTGTTATTGTTTATAACTATCTTCATCTATATTAATGCCAGATAGTTGCTGGTTTTTTCTGATATTATTAACTTTTTGTCCACTTTCCACATAGTGAGAATAGTGAGATAATAATCATTGCACACTAACAAAAAAAGTTGTTCAATCAATTCATTATTGTTCATAAATATCTTACTTTAGATACATATATTTAAAATAGGGTCTTCAAATTTTCAATATGGATCATATTAAATGTGAATTTCTCTTAAAGTAGTTACCGAGAGACTTTTTGTTCAAATTAATAATAATTTTTAATATTTATTCCTAACTTGAATCAATTATTAACTCACTTATAATAAAAAGTTGACAAGAAGTTAAAAAATGTAGATAAAACCACAACCGTCTAGCAATTATCTAAGAAAAGATAATTATGAACAATAGTAAATTGTCCACACAATTAGGTTTCTGAACTTGCATTAATTATTACTTTTCTGAGTATGTGAAAAGTTGTGAAATCTGTGAAATTTCAGAACAAACCTCAAATGTCTAGCATAATTATAATAATAATTTGATTAAACAATTATTTTGTTAAATTTCAATAATTATTACCAAACTCTAAGTGAAGAGTGGACAGAAGGTTGAATATTTCAGACAAAACCGCAACTTCCTAATATTATTCAATACAAATATTATTAACAATAATAATATTATATAAATATTATTAATATTATATTATTAATATTGGATAATATTATTAAAATAATTGTTGATCTAGATTGTTGGCTTTAGGTTCTTCACTCAGGTTTCATTGAACATTGACGTTAAAATCTTGCTTCTCTCCTCTAGAGAAAATAATCGCGTCATTAAGCCAAATATGTGGTAAAAATTCTTATAATATTTAATCAAACTCACGGATGGGGGCCACCATTGTGTGCCGAAGCGTTTGAAACAACTGAATTGTTTTCAATTCACCTGACCCTTTAGCCAACAACTTACATAAAAAATGTCTACAAAAATTAATGAAAATAATGATAAATTGTTCAAAAAATTATGTTTGTTAACAATAATTAAGTAATGCCTCAGTCTACATGAAAATTGGACGAAAAGTGGTAAATGTTGAAAAAAACCGTGACTTTCTAACTCTATTCTAAAAGAAAATTACTAAAAAAAACAATAAATTGTTTAAACAATTCATGCGAATAGGGAGTGATCTTGGCTCAGATAGTATAGTGATTATCCTATGTTCCAACAGTGCAGCCTTGGCAGCCACACTGGCGCGGGTTCGATTCCCAACGCAGGAAGCGAAGCTGGATGTGCTTTCAGAAAGCTTCGCTTCTGTCCCTTGGTATACTACCCCACAGATACCCCACAGCTGATTATTAACCCTGAAGCACAGTCGCTAATGACCCTGAGAGTTGATAAGACTATAAACATTCGAATAACAAAAAAAAAATTATCTAAACATCTAATTATCAGTGTAAAGTAGTATTTTATGTATTGGAAACAATGTGCATCATAAAAAACCACAAAAAAATCATAATTAGCACAAAAAACTCACAAAATCCATTTTTTCACGTATGGGGGTTTTTAGGACCCTATAGAATAGACTTATGGGGGTGATATTCAAAAATTATTATTTTATTCGTATTCCATGGCTAATTGTGAAGAGGAATGTTAAGTTTCAACTCGATTCAGGTAATGGGTCATTGTCAAATTGGAGGCAAACTTGAAGTGCCAGTAATATAACATCAACTTAGAAACTCGTACTAATTTTTTTTTTTAATTCAGTAAATACTTATTATCATCCTCTACAAAATGATCAGTTCTTTTTTTTCATTTCTATTCCTATTTACTTTAATTTAATATGAGAACACCCCAAAACGTCATTACCGTACGGCGTCCGAACCTCACCTTGCACAAAGATAAACTGATTTTCTCCTTTTTTTTGCAGTAACATGAAAAACGTTTAACGTATTAAGTTTGTAAATTTTAGATAAACATAAGTTTAATTTATTCACGTTTCCCAAGCCAAATAAATAATATTGTAAAAACCTTAGAGTCTGTCCCTCGATTTTCGTCATTTCATCGTCATTACCGTACGTCTTTTTTTCTAGTAAAATATTGTAGTCACAGTTGAGTAATGAATACAGAATTATCAAGCGTATCTTTTAATACAAGATTCTTTAAAATTGAGCTTGAAATATTAACTCTTTTTTGTGAATCCGATATTAAAACCGAAAAGTGCATATTGACAACAAAAACGTCATTCCCGTACGTGTGTTGAAAAGTAGTTACGAAGTGAAAAGAATTATAAAAACCTTTCCATTACTTGCTCGTTGGTGTTTTCTTTCATAAGTAGGTGACTTTTTATGATTAAAATCTGTTATTTCTTTATAAATATTAAGAAAGGCTGAACATCATTTTTCTCGCATCATTCCCGTACGGTAAAATAGAACGTGCGATTGCTTTTATGCACGTGCGCGTGGATCAGGTGGGCTGTTTTGTTTACTTTTTCTTAACCTCTATTTATAAATATGCAGACCTCAAGAAGTGAGCTAAATAAGTCAATTAGAAAGGAAGAGATATGTTGGACATTTTATTACAGCACAGTTAGGTAGATTTGTTGTGACAGCTAAAAGGTGCTGAGATTCTAATATACAAATTTTGGAAAATAAGTAATTTAATGTAGCTTGCCTTACACCTGTTGAATTTTTGTGAGTTTATATTTTCAATTTTTTTTCAATTGGAAGCATAATTTATTATTCAGTTACTTAGTTAGTATGTGAGACGATAGAATCAATAGATTTTAATACATTTGAAAGACTGCAAAATAATTCCTGTAAATATTTTTAAAGAATGTTGAATTCTCAATTGTACTACAGTCACGCTGTTTTCATTTGTGTAATTTAAAACGTGTTTATTGCAATAATAATAGTAAAAGTCAGACTTTTAATTTATTACGTTACCTTACTTATATTCTAGAAAGTTATCTACAATAGTTCAATATTTCATTTTTCCTAAAAAGCATGCGCTACAGTATTCGCTTTTGAACTTTTTAAAAGCTCGCGCTCTCTTTTATCAAAATCCTAACTTCAAATCCACTTTCCGCATTTCATGTACAAATTTAATTATTATTTGTTATTCTAAAAACTGCCCCTTTTGGGTTAAAAATGTTTAGATGTGATAAGATCAATTTCCGTTATGAAATATTTAATTCCTAATAATAATGTGATTTCCACTGTGGGTGCCAAAATTTGCCTACAATCTGACAGCTACCCTAAAAATTACGATTTTGAATGAAATTTACAATAACGTTTTTTTTTCTTATGGAAAGTACGTGTTAAACTTCGTGCGGCTTGCCCTACCTCTAAACAGTATTTCATTTCAAAAAAATGCATTCAGTTGTTTGTGGTTTCGAACGAATTCCCAGACGATATGCATGAAAATTCGAAAAAACAATTCAGACCACCCTACTGTGCATCCTACTCTGCACTTCTCATATGCATATCCGGTTTCTACATATGCATTTATATATAAAGTTTCATTCAATGAAGTAGGGACTCGTTTACGAATGTTGACTTGAAATGCAAATGTAGACTGATTAAACAAAGTTGATGTTGATGCACAGTGTGCTAGTATTTGTGTACATATCATACATATGTTATAACGTATATACATATCATACATATGTTATAACGTATATACATATCATACATATGTTATAACTTATACATATAAGCGTATGCTCATTTCGAATCGTGATTAATTTGGCACGGTATGTCTTTGTTGAACCCGGATTGAATTAAACGGATGAACCTCGACTCCCTGAAGTAGATTGATTACTCGTCGCCTCGCTGCTTCCATATAGGAAAAGCCACATATATGTTGGAAAAACTTTCGGAGACACTTTCGACTCCCGCGAGGGCTTCGAATTCTCGACTTCCGGGCCGCAGAGTTCACTTGAGCCGAGAGCACACCGGGTCGCTTCGGTAAATGTGCGCTTATTTACCACGGGTGGAAACTATCCCCAAATGGATCGTCGGCAAGCTAAGTGGATCGTTAGCACGCTCGTTTGCCTCTGCGGCTGCCACTTGTGTAACGTCCACCTCGCATTTTCCTCGACATTTTCGGTCAGCACAGAATCGCTTTTTTCCAAAACAGTCTAAACTATGTTATACCAGCCCAACCATCTCCTATCGTTTAGGAGTTTTCCAGATTCACCGAATTTCCCATGCACGAACTCTGCATTTAGGAAAATAACTAGACGAAGGGACTTTTAGTCAAATTATTATCACGAAATTTGACTTTTTCCCATCGGTGATAAATTGTCAAATCCTTTCTCAAAAAACCGTGTTTATGAGATCTCGCATACATTGTTTTTTAAAACCTGATTGGTTACATACTTCGTGAATATGACTTTTAGAAGCTATTTTCAGTTTGTTGTTTTCTGTCACTATATTATTTAAAAAATAAGTCAAAGTAGGAGCCGCGCGCCTAAAAAGATTAATTAAGTTGTTCAAATCACACCCTCTCATACTTTATCTCCCCTACTACCCCTCCTTCCGCCTACTTCCCATCATCTCCGATAATTCCTCCTCCCCCCACTTCAACCTACTTCTCCTCCCTTCCCCTACTATCCCTTTCCTTGCTGTTCCTTCCCCAACTATTCCTTTTCCTCCTTCTCCCTAATCTACTTCTTAGTTCTCCTTAGTTCCCCTACTGCCCCTCATCGAGGTTCCCTTCTCCATCCTTTTCCTCCCCTAACTCCCCATTACTCCCCTATTTCACCTCCTCTCACTTACCCTAGTGTTCCACCCCTACCTTCGACTACTTCCCCTCCCTTAACTTCCCCTTGCTAACCCTCTCCTCACTTCCCATCACTCCCCCCTCTAACTTCCCCACTCCACATGATATAATTTTTCATACTCCCCCACCCTTCACACTATGACAAATACATTCTCTTCATATTCTTTTTGCCATATTAGACTAATTGTGATTTATATTTACCACTCAAAATTACACAGCTACACAAAAAGATCTTATTTCGGGTTTGGAGGTCAGACCATGCTTACTATATGTTTTTAGGACCATTGAATCCAAATCCGAGGTCCAAAAAACCCCAGCACGTCAGACTTCTGATATAAACTCAAAAAACCTCATAAAAAAGTATTTTTCCAGTTCTGGAGGTCAGACCATGTTTATTATATGTTTTGGGGTCGTTGAATCCGAATCCGAGGTCCAAAAAACTGTAGCACGTCAGGGATCTGAGATAACCTCAAAAAACCTCATACAAATTTTTTTTCGAGTCCGGGGTTCAGACAACGTATATTGTATGTTTTTGTGGTCGCTGAAAAATCGTCTCTTGTTCACGTTCCTGACGTGGTGGAGTTTTTTAAACCACGGGTTCGGATCCAGCGACCCCAAAAACATATAGTAAACATGCTCTGACCCCCGGAATCAGAAAAAAAAGTTTCATGAGGTTTTTTTAGGTTATGTCAAAACCCTGACTTGCTGAGATTTTTTGGACTTCGGATTTGGGTTCGAAGGCCCCAAAAACATATAATACACATAGTCTAACCCCAGGGCTCGAAAAAAAATTTATGAGGATTTTTGAGATTATGTCAGAAAACTGAAGAGCTGGGATCTTCTGAACCTCGGATTCGGATTCAGCGACCTTAAAAACATGTAGTAAACATGGTCTGACCTCCATCAAAGACAAAGATCACAAATTTTCTGCATCGTCAATTTTGTTAATCAATATTTCAAATGAGTCATTTTGTTTCATAATAAAATTTATTTCTAAATATTTTTGTAAACATTATTGATAGAAGTGAAAATTTTAATTATAAATAATTTTTTAATATTGAGGAATAATTTTGAAAGATTAATTTTTAGTTTTTGAAATTTCAACGTATATCGAGAAAGAATCTGGAAGATTTTAAAACCATTTTTTTTCAATTTTACAGGATTTAAAATATTCGTAGGAAAACAGTGAATGATTTCCAAATATATTTAGAAGTTTTATAAGTATTGAAAGGGTTCGAAAACAATTCAAATCTTGAGAAAATTTTAATGAATTCCAAATGATGTTCTAAAGCTACAAAATAGAATTTAGGAGATATTTAAGCAAAAAATTTTAATTCTTGCAAGATTACAAAATTTTACAAAAAATTTGAGTAAGTTGAATAGATGTTTCGTAGTTTTTCAAAAATTCAATAATAACTTTTAAATCGGAAAGATTAAACAAATTTGCAAAAAAAATGTACATTTTTAATAATATCGAGAAAAATATTTCGCTTGCAAGAGAATACATTTTTTTATGATTCCTGGGAAAATTTGAAATGATTTTTATTTTGAAAAATAATTTTCGAAGAAAATTGAAAAAATGTCGAAAGATTCTTGAATTTTTCGAATAAACCTGGAAGATTTAAAGGCAGTTTTCTTAATTTTGAAAGATTTTTCCAAATTTCAGGGAAAATTTAAGTCAGTTTTAAATATATTTTCGAATTTTAAAAGTCTAGGATAGCTTTCGGATATTTTAAAAATTAAAAAAGATTTCCAATTTATAAAATCTTTTTAAATTATTACCAAACTTATAAAATTCAGAAGTATCTCTAAAACTGACTCGAATTTTGCCTATATTGTATATGATCTTTTGGAAATATTATTATCAGTATGTATATTTAGTAGCACAAGGCTCCTATCCGAGTATAACCAATTCAAGTGCTGCTCAACTTCGAGGTTCGAAGGGGAAGCCGTAAACAATACAATGTATCCCGACAGACACATGAAATAAGTTTATGGGTATACGTTTGAAAATGATTGATTATTGTTTGAGCTTTTTTTTGGCTTTCTCAAAAATGATCATCTTTTATGGGTAATGTGGATTGATTATTAAATAAAAAAAGTTCATTTATTTTTTCGAATGATTTGTATATTGATTGAGAAATTCGAAATCACACTTGAAAAAATGAGATATTTCCTAAAATTTTATAATTGTTTCTAAGCCGCTGTTCATTATTCAATGAATTCCTATTTGTTGAAACAATTTCATTTTTGAAAGATTCATTAAACTTGTAACCAGATGCTCAAAAAATGGGGAAATTGATTTACGTCCGGGAGCTCTGGTCCACACTGCCACACACTTGGTTTTTTTATTATTATTCTTTAAAATATTTCTCGTCTGCCTGAAGATTGCAGATTGCAAATTCTGATCTTTTCTTGTTATTATGTGTACTCCATCCAAGTTGAACAAAACGAATAACAAATTATGCCTGTCAGTTCATCAAATAATCTGTAACTGAAACGGGGGTGTTCCAGAAGTGCTAGGTAATGGCATTTTTAGAATTATTTTGGAATTCTCAATATCTTGAGGATAGTAAAGGGGGTGAAGAAGGGGGTCTACTTTTTTAGTATCTTCGGCCGAAAAGTGGAACCATTTTAGGCCTTGAAATTGTATATCTTGGAAATTTACCTATTTTTTAATATTTTAGGGGTGAAAACAAGGATGTTGCAGAAAAGCCACGGAGATGAAACTTTTTGAGTATCTTTGGACATCAAATGGATCCATTTTGAGGATCAAAATTTTAGATCTCGCGGTCAGGACTTTCTTAGATTTTTTTTTCGTGATTTTAATATCTTGAGGGTAGAAAACGGGAGTGTTCCAGAAGGTCTTGGTGCAAATATGGGTGTTTCAGACGAGTTAGGTGAATTGAACTTCCTGGGGTATCTTTGGACATCAAATGAAACCGTCGTAAGGCATACCATTTTAGGTCTCGAAGCTAGTGTCTTAATTTTTTTCTTCAATTTTTTTATATCTTAGGGGTAGAAAACTAGAGTCTTCCAGAATCGATTGGAAGCATTTTAAACCATACAATTTTATGTCTCGAAGTTTAGGCATTTAAAAAAAATTTTTGTTGAAATTTTCTTTTGTAATTTTCAATATCTTGAGCGTAGCAAACGGGGGTGTTCCATAAGAGCTGATTGAAAGCTGACACTTTTTCGAGTATCTTTGGTCATTAAATGGAACCATTTCAGATCTTAAAATTTTGAGTCTCCAAATCAGAGCCTTATTCAAAAAATTTGTCGAATCAGTTAGGACATTTTTAGAATTTTGTCCTTCTTTTTAATATTTTGAAGGTATAAAACCTGGATGTTCCAGAAGATCTAGGTGAAAATTAAGGTTTTCAACAAGAGCTAGGCGAATTACATTTTTTTGGGTATCTTTGGACATCAAATAGAACAATTTTGAGCATTAAAATTTTAGGTCTCAGGGTCAGGACATATACTTTTTTTTTCGTTTTTTTTCAATATCACAAGGTTGGAAAACGAGGGTATTCCAGAAGATCTAGATGAAAACGAGGGTGTTTTAGGAGAGCTAGACGAATTACACTTTTTTGGATATCTTTGGAAATCACATTGAACAATTTCAAGCATTACAACTTAGGGTCACAGTATTAGGACATATTTAGATTTTTTCTTTTTGAATATCTTGTGGGTAGAAACCGGGCGTGTTCCAGAACAGCTGGGTGGATGCAACTTTTTTGGGGAACGTCATTAGTGACGTTTAAGACGTTAAAATTCTCAAGTGGCGCAAATTTTAGAAAAATGGCATAGGTGAAGATGAAATTGAATTTAAAAATAACTAATTGGCCCCAGAATATATTTCTTCTTGAAAGCACGCACAGCGTTCAACGCTTCTCCTTGGATCATTTTCTATGTCTTTTTCTTGCTTCCTTCAGGATTCTTATTTGTCTCCCTTCCAGTCCCAAACACATGGTACGTGCCAGAGGACACTCGCTCAAATAAATCAGAACCTTTTTTCCCGAGACGGTGAGATGTCAATAGCGTCATTTTCTTCGGGACCCGATATTTTATTCGTTTTGGTACCTATCCTTTGGAGAAAGGTAGCCTCATGCAATCCCATCCCACTCCCTTTTCAGTAGCAGCTTTCGCAGTCGCATCGTATGCCGTCCAACCCCATATCGTACACAAGAGCAGCGAAACCAGTTTGTCACGTACATGCAAGGTGGGAATTTCATTTGGTCACCGAGCCTCAAATGTACTTTTACTTCACTGACACTTCATTCTTTCCAAATTTTTACAATTCCTTTATTCAATAAACACAGTAAACAAAATTGAATTTTGAAGCATATTCAAGAAGAAGAATATTCAAATTCATTCAAAACTTTGAAAAATTTGGATAACTGAGGGGTGTTAGGCCATGACGTCTTAACTATCAAAATAAAAATTGTTCAAGAGAGACAAAAAATTACCGAAATTACCCCATTTGACGGTAACAACAATTACTTAGCAATATTTCCTTGCTATCAGTTGATAACATTTGATCATTTCTTAAAGAAACTGAATTACCTGTTAAAATTCTATATTGCATACTGCGTACGACTATTTTAATTAAATTATTAAGTTTATTAAGTTTGGTTAAACAACTGTCAAATGTTATCGATTCATAGCACGATGTCATTGCTAAGTAATTGACAGTTGATTCCAATAAAAAAGTAGAGTTTCATTTATAAATACATAACATGATACAAATTGGTTCAAACGATTGTTTTGGACAATAAAAATTGTTTATTGTCATCGAAAAGTCCTTCAAAATGTTTAGCTTCAGATATTTGCAGTTGACTGCGTCGGAATAATTAAGTTCGTTCGTCCAAAAATGACAAAATAGTGCATTTTTTAATTGAGATTGTTTAAAAAATCATTAATTTTCACTGGATGAGCAAATATGATACTTAGGTTTCATCGCCAAGTAATATATAATCGATTCCGAACACAAAAATTGATTTATTCCATCATATATACTTGATATGAACAATTGTTCATCAAATTTGTTTATAGAAGAAAAATTATTCATTAACTTCCATTATTTAACTAAAAACTTCTTTTTCCATAAAGTATTCAAATTTAGAAAAATTGTCTTCTGAAAATAAAATTTTACACGGAAATTATTTTACCCCACTGTGGGTCGTGCGGCCACAATTTGGTAGAAAATTAAACTATTTGGTTGAGAATATGAGTCTCCAACTTTTTTCAAACTATCTTGATAGAAAATTAAACTATTCAATTGAAAATTCAACTACTTTGCTGAAAATTTGATTTTTTTGGTTAAATTTTTCTTTTTTTGTTAAAAATTATTATTTTTCTATCTGAATATTAAACTATTTCTTTTTTGTCAAAATTGATCCTGTATAAGTATAAAATTCACGTATTTTGTTGAAAATTCGTCTATTTGGGTAAAAATTAATATTTTTGGTGAAAAATCATCATTTTGGTTGAGGATTCAACTATTTTGTTACAAAGCATCCTTTTTTACTTAAATTGAATTGGTTGGAAATTTCTTTTTCCGGTTTATAAGTACTCGGTCATAAATTAACTTTTTTGTTGGAATTTCATGTTTTCGGGTCGGAAATAGGAAATTCATTGTTTTCGCTTGAAAATTCCACAATTTGATGGAAAATTAAACTATTTAATTGAAAATTTAACTATTTGATTGGAAATTTAACAATTTGTGCTGGAAATTCGTTTTTTTTGCTGAGTCTAGTCATCCTGAATAATACGGGGAGAGGGAAAAGGGAGTAGACTAGTCGTCCCAAAAATTCAGGACGGCTAGTCAAGCATATGAAAAATATTTTAGTACTCATACCGAATTTCGGGACGATGAGACACATCATTTGTTTTTGTTTAAAAATTGCTTTTTTTTATCTGAAAATTTAAATATTATTTATTTTTCGGTTCGAAATCTATGCTCTATAAGTTGGAAGTTCAACTATTTTGTAGAAAATCCATGTACTTTGTTGAAACTTTGACTGTTTGTGTAGAATATTAAGCTTTTTTGAAAATTCATCATTTTGGTTGAGGATTCAACTGTTTTGTTAGAAATTTTCCTTTTCTAGTCGAGTCCAACTAGTTGAAAATTCGTTTTTCCGGTTTAAAAGTCAACTGATTACTAAAAAATTCAAGTTTTGGACTTGAATTTTGTTGAAATTTGGTTAAAAAATCGTATTTTTTCGTTGAATTCAGGTGGTTGATAATTCGATCATGTTGTTGAAAAGCAATTAGTTAAATGAGAGATTTACCTCTTCCATTTATGGGTAAAAATTTATTATTTTAAATTGAAAATAAGAAAATTAGATTGAAAATTAATGTATTTTGTTAGAAATTTACATATGCGTTTTAGTAGAAAATTAATTTTTATTTTCTTTAAGAACACAGTTCTTTTGTGAAAAATTCAACTATTTTGTTGACGGTTCAATTATGTTGTTGAAAATTCAACTATTTTGTTAGAGTCATCTTGTTTGGTCGACAATTCACCCGTCTTGTTGCAAATTCATCCTTGTGGTTTGAAATTTCATCTCAGTTGACTAAAAATGAACTTTATTCTCGAAAATTCAACTTTCCGGATTGAAAATTCAACTGCCTCCTGAAAGCGTGTCTTTTCAGCTTGAACATTGAACTTTTTGGTCGACACAGATTTCAGTTTTATTATTCGATCAGAAAAGAGTCACTTGTTACAAAACCTCTGTGACCCCCCTCCTATGTGGCACTTTGTGGCGTTGGGGGGGGCGGGCCCCCCCCCACTCGAAGTATCAAGTAATATGTGGATCCTTCTCGTATCCTTTAGATATTTACTTTTCATTTATTTTGAATAACAGTAATATTTTTTTCAAAAAATGTTGGTTGCACGATAAATTTGAAGTCATAAAATCCCTAGGCGATCTGTCGTGATTTGAGAGAGGAGTAGGTACGAATGGATATACTTTCCTCCACGGTGAACTTCTCACCGTTTTTAGAGTTTGTGTGATTCGAGTACATATATATGTGTAGAGACATAAAGCACGACCACTACGGAAGTATCCGATGGTATATGGTGTTGTATGATTTATGGACGAGTCGAGATATACGGGGTGCCTGTTTCAAGCGGCTCGCTGCTCTGGGATCTCCCATTGGTGGAACTCTGACATGAATACTGCACAATTTAATGGGCATTGTCGCACTATTTTCTCCGGGCGAAATAAAATGGAGGACATATTAGGATGAAGCGTAGTTGATGGCTCCAGAGCTCTCACGAATATTTCTGCGATATGGAGACAAATATGATGTGAAGCGAAATGTAGGTGGAAGCCCAGTGTGACTAGGGCTTTGTTGAAAGTTACAATTCCCGGGAACATTTATGATTTTTTAAGTATTCTGCGAGAGAATAAATTTTCCTTGAAAACTTCATCTGGATCTATTTTAACACTTGATAAAGGACCCCGCACCAAATGTACAGTAAATGGCTTTCCGTGAAAAATTCTAAATCTAATTTTTTTTCATATTTTCAAACCTGCAAAGCAATAATCCGAAAGAAGAAAGTACGAAAAATGGACAGTTTTTTAACAAAAAATTGTCAAAATTTCAATTTTTACAGGTATTTTAATAGAAAAATGCTTATTTTAGTGAATTTTTTTTTCTCCTAAAGTCTTTGTTAGATTTTGCTGTGTAGATTTTGCTTGGATTAACAGTTTTTTGGGTATGCAACATGTTATGGGGGTGTTTTCATAGTTCAAACATCCAAGTATGGAAATCATACTTTATCATAAATCATACTTTATCATCCCTTGCATATTTAATCCGGTATATCGACGTTTCTTAATGACTAAAATCACAAAAAGTTTTCTGATTAATCTATGAGTATACGAATTCATATTAAAAGTAAATAGGGAAGGTGTAGACGACAAGGATGTCTTTGCATTTTTCGAAAGGGTTGTTTAATCATCCCTTATTTAGAGAAGCAGAAAAATTGCCTTTTCGTGAGGAATAAATCACCAAGGATCAGGCCTACAATATTGCTCTAAAACATACATATAGGAAGTGTCCTTTAGGAGGACTTGCATTATAATTTATTTTTAGGGTAGTTTAAAAATAAATTATAATGCAAATCCTGCTAAAAGACGCTTCCTATGTATGTTTTAAAGTGATATTGTTAATCTATGTATTAATAAAAAATCTATTATGCTTTAATCCGTATAAAATATTGATCTCCTTGTTTCTATATTCAAGGGATGTATAAACTACCCTCACAATGAATTTAAACGTTGATTTTGCAAAGAAACGCCTCCTGTGTATGTTTTAAAGTGATTTTGTTGATCAATAATGCATTATTGAAAAAATCTCCGGTGCTTCATCCCGTTTAAAATATTGATTTCCTTGGTTCAATAATTGGGGGATGATTAGATGACCCTGACAATCAATTCTAATTCAAATCCCGCTAAAAGGAGCTTCCTATATATCTTTAAAGTGATTTTGTTGATCAATATACAATTGAGAAAATCTCTGGTGCTTTATCCCGTAAAAAATATCGATTTCCTTGTTCAATAAATAAGAGATGATTAAATGGCCCTGAAAATATATACTAATGCAAATCCTGTTAAAAGACGCCTCCTATGTATGTTTTAAAGTGATTCTGTTGATCAATAATAGGTTAATAAAAAAATCTGTAGTGGGTTATCCCGTATAAAATATCGATTTCTTTGTTTCAATAATTAAGGGATGATTAAACTACCCTAAAAAAAATTATAATGCAAGTCCTCCTAAAGGACACTTCCCTATATGTATGTTTTAAAGCCATATTGTAGGCCTGATCCTTGGTGATTTGTTCCTTTCGAAAAGTTAATTCCTCTGATTCTCTAAGTAAGGGATGATTAAGCAACCCTCTAGAAAAATTAAAAGACATCCTTGTCCTTCTACAAATCTACACCTTCCCTTTTTACTTTGAATATGATTCCTATCCTCATAGCTTAATCAGAAAACTTTTTGTGATTTTATTCAATAAGAAATGTCGATATTCCGGTTGATTTCCATACTTATGCTGTATACCCAAAAAACCGTTAAGCTTTCTAAATCTTAGATATGAAACTTTTGTTTTGGTAAGACTGATAGTCAAAATTTGAAACTTTTAGCAAAATCTAACAAAGAGTTTAGGAGAAAAAAATCTTTTCAGTAAAATAAGCATTTTTCTATTAAAATACATGTAAAAATTGAAACTTTGACAATTTTTTGTTAGAAAACTGTCCATTTTTCTTACTTTCTTCTTTCGGATTATTGCTTTCCAGGTTCGAAAATACAAAAAAAAATTAGATTTAGAATTTTTCACAAAAAGCCATTTACTGTACATTTGGTGCGGGGTCCTTTAAAATATTATAACCTCTACAATTTTTTTTCTTTTTAATCTCAATATTGTAAAAGTAGTTATAGCATCGTTGCAAAACACATCAGGAACTAAATATTTAAAAAATCTTCCTCGGAGTTATCTAAAACGTCCTCCCTGGTGTTGGTCGTCTAAAACATCGATTCCCAAACTATTGCCTGCGGCAGGGTCTCCTGCCGCGGCGCAGCCAAGGCGGAGGCTACTTTTCTTTATCTGCAACGGATGACCCTTTCATTGTTCTGATATTGAGGCTTGTTACAGAAACGGAAATGATGAAAACTTGGCTCAATTAAATTTTAATTAGTTGAATCGATTTCATTCAATAATTGAAAAAAAGTGAAAGAAAATTTGATGAAAATAAGTTGATCTTTCATGTATTAAAAAAAAAATTGTAAGTGCCTATTGAAATTCGATTTATCAATATTTTACCAAATTTCAATTTCTCTTAAACGGCTCTAATCCTCTATCGACTGTCATTCAAGTGTCCTTCCTTGAAAAATATGTTGATATCTTCAATCTCAGTTGAGAGTTCTTCTTTTGAATGCATTTGAAGATGTTCATAATTACTTAAAATATTAACCGATTTTTGTGAACCTTTTTTCACTTTTTTCTAATTATGTGGGAGAATGGATTAAGCGAATTAAAATTCAATTTAGCCGTGTTTTCATCACTTCAGTTTTTGTAATGGACCTTAATCTCATAACAATGAAAGGGTCATTTTATAGCATCGGGGTGTCTGCCTCCGCTGCCGCGACAAGGGCGGGAATAATTTGGGAATCGCCAGTCAAGAAGAACCACTCTTTTTTTTTGTTACCTTCTCCTTTCAGTACGCATACCTACACTCAGAAAACAATTTGGTTGAATCAACAATATTTTTGTTGGTTCAACCATAGAATTTGGTTATTATATGGACAACAAAATATTTGTTTGACCCAACTCAATTTTTTGGTGGTTTCAACAAAATCTGTTGGTAGTTGGAGTATTTGGTTGATTCAACCAAAAAAAATGGTTAGGTCAATCAAATATTTTATTGAATCGGCAGAAATTTGTTTAATTTAACCAAATTTTCATGTATATCCAACAAAACACTTTGTTTGGTCCAAGAAAAGTTTTTTCTGAGTGTATGCAGCAATCATCATACAGGTTTAGTAATCAGGGCAGACCGGAAAGATGAGCAAATTACCGATAATTTTTTTCATTGACCGGGATTTCGCTCTCGAATGTACTAATATGTATATTAAAAGTGGCTTCATATATTTTATTATCCTAATTTTGAGTTGCACAAGTGCATTTTCAAGAAAAATTATAAATCTAAGTTGCGACATGGAATTCCAGTGAAGAAATATAATTCGGAATTTAGGACAGGGGATTTCAATAAGGAAATTTAATTTTTGCAATATGCACAGGGAATGCACGCAAATAATGATAATTTTGATATTGAAACAGAAAATTTCGTAGAGAATTATAATTTTTAATCTAGCTTCACTTTAAAACAGAAAATTTCGTAATTGTCGCTTTAGAACAGGGAGTTTCTATATAAAAATTGTAGTTTTCAAAGAATTTTCATTCTGAATCCGATAATGTAATTTAAACAAATCCTGTTCAAAGTCAAAATTTCACAGAATTCGATTGAGGGTGGCTCTTCCAAATTTTAAAAAAGGGAGTTGCCATATTTCTGAATTATAATAGAACGTGTTGTAAATAAATATAATTCTGACTTAAAACAGGGAATTTTTCAGAAATGAAAGTAATTCTGACTTGGTACTTCCTTTTTACAAAATACAGTGTTCCAGATCAGGATTGTAATTCTAATACCAAAAATTGTCTGCCACTCAGATTGAAAATTCTTTTCCAAAATTCACTTTTGCAAATCAGACATTTTTTAAATTGTTCAGAAATCTTTTGAGATCTTGAAAAATCGTTTGAAATCATTCATGCGTTTTGAATTCGTTTCAATTGATATTGTCACACAAAAATTAACAATTATCATCCTGAATGAAACCAGAAAATGACCGGAAATTCAAAATCATTCTTGGGGTAGAAATCGTGGTAATTAATACTCACTGGTTTAGTGTATTATGTAGAATTATTTATAAGTAACTTGAAGTCCTTTGAAGTCACATTGTATTCCTTTGAAATCTTCTGCATACTGTTAATTCTATGCTCTTTTGAATTGCTTGGAATGCTTTCAAACATTTTCTAATTATAAAAAATTCTGTTTAGTTCCTTGATATATTCAGAATTTGTCCATGTTCCCTTCATTATTTGAATTCCTCCAAATTCCCTAAATTAGTGGAATTCCCTAAATTATCTAAATTTCGGAAATTCGCAGAAATTCCCTCAATTCAAAATAATGTGAAAAATTCGGAGTAATTCAAAGAAATTCGAGGAGTTTAGAGATTTCACAAAATTTCAGAGAATTTAAGGAATTCAGAGGATTTCAGGAAAGTTAATAGAGTTCAGAACAATCTGGAAGAGTTCAAAAGCATTCCATGCAATTCAAAAGATAAAGATATAACTATATTTATGATCTCAATTCGGTTGAAAATTAAATTTGAAAAATTACTGCAATAAAATCCGAGAAAATGTGGAAATTAAATTCTCCTTGCTTTTGCCTTTTATAAAATTATTCGTTGAAAAAAAAAATAATTGGAAATAAGACGAGTCTTTGAAAATTCTTGGCGATTATTAAACTTCATTACCACTGAGTTGAATCAGTGCCTCGGTGAAACTCTGGCAGAGACACAAGTAGAATAAAATTTCGTTGCGAAGCAAAGAGAAATGCGGCCGGAAAACTTATTTCAGAGCGACTAGCTTTTTCCAGTTTTAATTTATAACTCGACAAGACTCAAGCGTAAGCGTACTTAGAGCTAAAGAACGTTGACGGGGTGGGCACAGAAAGAAGTGCAAAAATATTTGAAAATAATTATTTATTTGTCATGCTTGTCAAGAGCACAATCACTGTGGGTGCATTTTGACTAAATTGTTTTAAATAATTTTTAATTTCCTCTGAACTTAAAAAATATAGCATTTCTACAAAGCTTCTTCCGGGAAACCAGGAAAACTGAATCTGTGTAAAGTTAGCCAATTTATATCAATTAAATTCCAAATTAGTAGATTCATAATTGTAATTAACCGCTTTTGAATATTCTCTTTCCAACCCATTCAATTTGAAAATTTTCAAGCAAAACAAAAGAACAATTTTTTAATATTCAGTAATATTTTATAGTTCATTCAAAATGAGCAATTATGAATCAGATAATAAACTAAACTATTTACAAAATGTTAACTTATAAGTGGAGAGTGTTTATTTTTGATTTATAAATAACAGTTAAATAATTATTAATTTTGGTATTTAATTTTATTCGAATTGGAAGAGAAACTTTTTTTGCTTAACCTACATGTTCATTGAGTTTGAGGCGGGCAAATTTGTTATTTTTAACATTTTTATTGGGTTTGATACCAGGAAATTTTGTTCATCAATATTTTATGAACTGGAAGAAGGCAAAGTTTTTTATTTTATTAATTTTTTTCAATTTAGGAGGAAGAAAATTTTAGTTTCTAATTTTGTCTAAATTGGAAGATGCCCTTTTTTGTTTTGATCATTTTTATTGTTTCGCGAGGGATGAAATTCGTTTTTTGTTTCTTAATTAGGAAGGCTCCATTTTTTTCAATTCTAAAATTTTTATTGAGTTTAGGGGAAGAACTTTTTATTTTTGAATTCTTTCTGAATCAGAAGAAGATGTTTTATTTTTAACATTTGTATTGAGTTGGAAGGGAGAAAATTTTGGTTTGAAATTTGTTATGAATTGAAAAAGAGAAATGTTAATATTTTCATTATTCTTATCGTCTTGGAAGGGACGAAATTTTGGCATTTTCATCAAGTTGAACAGGGAATTTTTTATTTTTAATTTTGTTTTCTGAGTTGAAAGAGGGTAATTTTTAATTCATATCATTTTTATTGATATGGAAGAGTGGAAATTTCGGTTTTCAATTTCTCTGAATTGGGCCAGACATGTTTTATATTCAATATTTCATCCAGTTGGAATGGAGGAAATGTTGGTTTCCAAGTTTTCCTAAACTGGAAGAGGCATATCTTGCTTTTGAATTTATTTTTATTGAGTTGAAAGGTCGAAATTTGGATGATAACTCTCCTGAATTGAAAGAGGCCATTTTTTTATTTCTCAATTTTCTGAGTGGACGAATTTGCAAATTTGGTAGTTTACCATTCGGATGAAAGGGAGGAACTCTTTATTTTCCATTTTGTACGGAAATCGAAGAGGAACCTTTTTTTAATTTGAACATTTTTATTAATCTGAATTCAATTTATTAAAGATCAAAATAAATTTTTTCAGTTTAATGGCCTAAGAGTTGCATTTTTTCAATTTCAATGTCCGAGACAAATTTTCGCGAACCGGGAAAAAATTGGGAGATGACCGAGAACATTTTCCTCGATTTAAACGGCCACCCTGCAGTAGAACAATATGTTGCGTTGGTACTCATACCATAACGAAAAAAAAAAAAAAAAAAAAATAGGGCATGCTTCTAGTGGCATCCAAGTATCCGTATTCATGTGAGTGCTGGTAAGCAAGAAGCGCTCAACATTTTTCGATCCGAAATGTGCGGAATTTCTTGTCAACGTGAGTACGCGTCGCGGTCTTTACAGTGAAGAATGTGATAAGAATTCAATGAAGTCTCGCAGAAGCCGTTACATATAGAAACTTATCCACAATTCTCGCTCGTTTAAGATTTTCCACTAAAGTTTTATCTTTATGCAGCTTCTTTCCCTACTTCTTAGGTATCGTCGAACGGGGTAATTTCGGACATGTGGGGTAAATTAGGACATTCTTGAATTGATAGCTTGAGTTACCTAAGGAGGTTTTAACTAATATCTAGTTAAAGTCTTAAATGGTTCTAGATTATGGTTTAAACCCACTCAAGTAATTTAAACTTTCAATTGGGGAATGTCCGAATTTACCCCACATGTCCGAAATTACCCCGCCTGACGCTACTTGCAGAAGATAAAAGAAGCGACGTTTGGAAATTGTCAGTTAATAGAAATTTTCAGAATTTCAGGGTGGTCGCAGGTCAGGAAAAACCTGCAAATCAGGGAAATGTCAGGGAATTTTGTTGATCAGGCATAGTCAGGAAAAGTCAGGGATTTGGGAAAAGTGGCAAAATTCAGGGAATTTATGTAAGAATTAAGCACTGTATGCAACTGTCAAGAAGATAATTAGGACTTCTACACAGTTACTTTCAGTGATTTTTTTTTCTCAAATCACTTTTTTGTCACTTTTTTAAATGAAAAGTTCACTTCAGTCATTCTCTTTAAATGAAGGAACCCATGGGTCACTATTAAATTCACCTATTTTTAATTTTTTTAAATTATTTTTAAATAACTTAGGGTATTTTAAGAAATTCCTAAAATTTTCAACAGGCTACAATAGTTTGAAGGAATTTTGAAGGATTTTTAAAATTTTGAAGTAGTTTTAAAAAGGCCAAGGACTTTTCAAGAGGTTTAAAATGGTTCAAGGAACTTCAAAAGATTTTGAAGAGTTTGAAATATTATAGTGTATTTTGAAACATTCCAAGGAATTTTTAAGAGATTAGAAAATTGTCAAGGATTTTGCACGGATTTGAATGACTTCAGGGGACTCAAGCAACTTCCAACCAATAACTTAAAATTTTTATTCACTCAATCCCCTTTATTATGCCAGGAAAAGGCCCCAAGAAATGCAAAGTAGCAATTTTATGTGTAAAATTCACGCTAAAGACGGTATTTTTGGGAATTTCTTCAACACTAATAATTTTCCTTTCATAAGTGACATGTTTTCAATGTTTTCAAACTAATTTTTCAATTATGTAATCACTTATAATTTGTTTAAAAATGTTTTTTCCTGTAAGTCATGAAAAGTTATTATTTTCCGGAATGCATGCTACAGTTGATGAATGTCACAAGTATAATTTTTTGTTTAACATATATATAATTATTTATAAAATTTTTATTTGTTTAAACATTTTTTCCCGTGTAAATCATAAAAAGGTATTATTTTCTGTAATTAAGGACATAAGTAACGATCGTTGAGAGTGATATCTTTTTTGAGGAATATTTGCAAGTATTTCAACAATTGTCATTTGTTAAAACAATTTTTTTCCTTGTAGAGCGTGAAACGTTATTATTCTCTAGAATTGATCAGAAATTTACTGAATTTTGAGAGTAATATTTTTTCGTTAAGGATCATTTAGCAATTATTTAAACTTTAGTTACTGCAGTTGGATTTCATTGTTTGAATAAATGGTTTATTTTCAATAACTAGAGAATAAGTTCTGAGATAAGAAAATACTGAATAATAATAAGAAGCGACATAGTCTAAAAGATTCAAAAAAACTGAACTTTTCTCTATCTTTCCTGTGATAAGGCGCAAGTGAATTATTAGTAATTGTTTAAATAATTTTCAAATATTCTAAACACAAAAATATGGCTATTACGATGTGTTAATTGTATAATTTATTCCAGAAAATAATAACTTTTCATGATTTACAGGAGAAAAAATTTTTAAGCAAGTGGGAATATTTTAAATAGTTACCAAATATGTTAAAAAAGAAATATTACCCTTGACATACATCAACTGTATCATTTATCCCGAAAAATGAAAACTTTTCTCGGTTTACATGCGATAAAACATGGTTTGATTAAATAATATTTGATTATGCAATTCAAAATATTATTTAAAAAATACTTGGAAAGATGCCAGTTATCGAATAGAAATAATTCATGTTGAAAAAATTCCACACAATACCATCTTTAGGGTGAATTTGACAAAAACTGCTATTTTGCATTTTTAGAGCATCTTCTGGGCTTGATACAAGGAATTTAGGGGGAGGGGATTCAAAATTTAAAGTTATTGGGTGGATTTTAATTTCAATGGCCAGGGATTAGCTGTAGATATACTAATCAAGACCTAATTATTTCGAGATTTAATTACAATTTTTAATAACGATTTTAATAGTTAAATCAGCCTTTCCATAACGTAGCCAATTATATAAATACTCATTTTTAATAAAGACTGCAGTTTTTATGTTAACCCTATATACCCCGTAAGATCAAAAGTCTGTTTTTGTGGGGATTTTACGACGAGTTTTATTATGGCTTTTCTATCAGATTAAGAAGCAAATCGCAATTGAAGTTTGTAACGATTAAACACCTATCACTTTTTGATGAGAAAAACAATATTATATTAATTAAAAACATTACTTAATTATTTTTTAATGAAAGAGAGGAAAAGATTTCGTGTTAAAATCGATATTTTCCACATTTATAAGTTTTTCCTTTTTTTTCAATGAATTATCTCTGAATGTATGAAACTTAACTAATCAAATCAGCACTAAGGATTTTAAGTGTCAACTAAGTTTTTTTGAATTTCTCTGACTGAAATCGAGGAAAAAAAAAGATTTCTTAATATAAATTAATTGAAAAAGCTTTCCAATCACTTTAAATAAGACTTTCAAGAATTTTAAATTGATACTCTTAATTTCTAGTCGTTCATTTTTCAATGATGCAAAAATGTTTAAATACAGTTTTAAAGCCTTGATCAATTCAAAATTAAAAGTATGTGACATTCAATAATTTTTATAGTAAAAAGTTTCAAGTCGGTTAGCTGTGAATATGAATTAAACAAAAATTAAAAAATTAAACTATAATACTTAAGATTGAAAATTTTTTAAATTGAAATGTTTTAAATTAAAAACTCTTATAGTAAAACAACCGCAATTCTTAAACTAAACTGAATGAATCAAGATCGATTTTCAAATAATTTTAAATTCGTTGATTTTTAATCAGATGACACTGAAAAATTGAAAAAGTTTTGAATTGACCAATTTATAATTGAATACTTTTAAAAATTAATCTGTTCAAGTTGATAATTATTTGACTCTTCATTTAGAAAGAAAAAGCATGAATTAAGTTTCTCAAATCAAATGATTCCAATTGGAAGCGTTGGAAATTATATGGTTTGAATAGTTCTAAATAGTTGATGATTTGTTAAATATAATTGCGAATTGTTCAAATTTCCGAGCGCAAAATTTAAAATTTTTAATTTCATCATTTTATTAGTTCCATTTTGTAAATCTTTCATTCTTCATTCAAATTAGAAATCGATTATTCTAAACTATTTGAAGTAAGAGAATTTAACTTTAAAGGATTCCAGTGTAAAAAAAGTTTTAATTTCACGATTCTAATTCAGATTTGGATCGTTCAATTTAAAAATTTTCTAAAATGAAAATGTATTTTTGAACGTTTTTTGGATTATGTAGTTAAATTTGAAAGGTTTACAATAAAAAATTCTTTAATTTTGATTGAGTTCGAAGAAAGGAAATTTTGTTTTTTCATTGTTTTCCTAATTGGAAGAAGTTCTCCATTTTCATTTTTTTCGAAGAGGAACCTCTTTTATTTTCAACATTTTTATTGAGCTGGACAGAAGGAAATTTTGTTTTCAAATATTCTCTGAATTGGTAGAGAGAATTTCTTTTTATTTTTAGGATTTTTATAGTTGGATGGGACGAAATTTTTATTTATTTATTTTCTGCATTTGAAGAAGCCATTCTTTCATTTTAGCATTTTTATTAAGTTGAAGCAGCGACATTTTAATTTTCAATCCTCAATCTTAATTGAAAAAGAGTAATTTTTCATTTTTTACATTTTGATTGAGTTTTTTTTTGTTTGTTTTGAACATTTTTTTTGAGTTTTAGAGTAGAAATTTTAGTTACTCTTTTTCTAGTTTGGAAAATGCCAATTTTTTCATTTTAACATTTTTTGAATGGACAGATATGTAATTGAATTTTTTATTTTTTTTAATTCGAAGAGGGACCTTTTTTATTTCTAACATTTTTACCAAGTTGAAAGAAAGGAAATTCTGATTTTTAATATATAAAGTGAAACTGAAAGATGAGATTTGCTCATTTTTCATAATCTGATTCAAATGGAAAAAAGGAAATTTTGGTCTTTATTTTTTTTTCTGAATCGGAAGAGGTATATTTGCATTTTGAATGTTCTAATTTCAGAAAAGTTTCGCTTTCAATGATTCAATTTGTAGTTTAGATTCGACTACTACAAAATTCAAACATTTTCCGTCTTAATAGATTGATTTTTAAACATTTTAATGACCGAGAAAAAGTTTTGCTAACAAGGGACTAAGTTATATTTCACTAAATCTTTAGAAATTTTATACTCTTTAATTATTTTCAATGCAGGCAAACCGCTATAACCGGGCAGTTATATTAAAGAACGCAATAAATCTCGTTGATAACGCGAAGAATTTATTGCGAGCGAATGAAAAATTCATAATCGTTTTATTCGAGAGCCAGACTAAAATTCAGTCTCTACCAGTGTTTTCCCGTTTTTGCTTACGTGGCTGTGAAACGATGAAAATTTTTCCTACTTTGGCTAAAAAGCGCATGGAAAAAGGAACAAAAACTTGTGGCATGTATTTCAATAAGGCACAGAATTCGCCGTGGACATACATATGCATGGGCGAGGCTTTTGTCGTTGACCAAGCGCGTCCTCGAAAATCTGTTTGTCTTTTTTTCGGTGTAAAAGCACGTGCATTTTTCTATCATTATTCAATCGGTCGGAAAATTTAAGGAATTATTAAGCACTAAATATCAATAGGGATGATACGTGTTTTTTGAAAGCTGCTGGAAAATTGAGTTGAAAATACTAAATCAGGTCATGATTTAAATACCTGTTCTCTATTTAAATAAACGAGACTGATGATTGTTGAATTTATTTTTAATTGAATTAGGTATCTTCAATTATAATTTCAAAAAAAGCTGCTTTGTGTTGAACAATTATATGAAAATTTTTTTTCATCACCAACTGTAATTGTAATTTTTACACTTGTCCTGAAAATCCGGTATTTTTCAGGTTCATCATTATTTTGATATACGCAGGAAAAATACTAAAGGCTAAAATTTAACAAAATGACGATTACTTTTCTGAAAAACAATTTCTTCAAATATATACAACTTACAGTTTTGTAAAAATTCGACTTTGTTGAAAATTCGTTTCTTTGGCTGAAAATTTACTTCCTTGGTTCAAAATTCAACTATTTTGTTAAAAATTTGTTTCGTTTTTGGTTGAAAATTTATCATTTTTAGTAAAAGAAATTGGGTATTTTGTTGAAAATTTGTCTTTTTTGGTAGAAAATTAAATCAACTTCTTGAGAATTGGTGTATTATGTTGAAAATTCATCTTTTTTGGTGGAAAATTAATTTTTTTGATTAAAAATGCAACTATATTATTGAAAATGTATGCATTCAGTCGAAAATTCGCCTCAATTGGTTAAATTCAACTGTTTTTTATTTTTATTAAATATATTTTTTGGTTGAAATATGATCTATTACAGTTTTCATTAATTGATGTCATGGTTTTTGACCAGCTAAATATAGTAAATATGAGGATGTTGATGTTTTTTTCTACTAGATCTCAAATCAATATATTTTTTTTAATATTGTTTTTTCATTTTATAAGTTGAAGCATCAGAAAGGAAATCTGAAAGACCAGGTGTTCGAATCCCAGCGGAGCTAGAGATTTTTTTCACAACTTATGAAATTAACAATCAATATTTTTCAAAAATATTGATTTTAGACCTAGTAGACAAAAACATGAAACATCATATTATTTATTAGATTTTTTTGTTGAAAATTAAATTTTTTTGTTGAAGATGCGTATTTTTGTTTCCAAAATTCACCAGTTTGATTGATATCTTGTTTCCTTCTTGACTAAAAATTTAATTATTTTGTTGATCATGCGTCTTCATAGGGTTGAAAATTAATTTCTTTTTGTAGGACTACCATTTTTTTAGATTAGAACTGCAACTGTCTGGTTGAAAATTAGTCTGTTTCGATTGAAAATGAACTTTTCGGATGAAAATTAATCTGCTCTGTAGAAAATTTGTATTTTCCGCTCGAAAATTTAAAGATCTGATAGAAAATCCAACTATTTGGTCAAAAGTTGAACTACTTTGTTGAAAATTCACTTCTTTGGTTGAAAATTGGTTTTATTGGTTCAAAATTCAACCACTCCGTTAAAAATTTGTTTCTTTTTTGTCTGAAAATTCATCATTTTCAGTAGAAAATTTATGTTCTCTGTTAAAAATTTGTCTCTTGGTAGAAAATTAATTCTTTGAGTCGAAAATGTAACTACCCTCTTGAAAATGTATGTATTTTGTTGAAAATTCATAGTTTTTGGTATAAAATTAATTCTTTTGGTTGAAAATTGTTACAATATTTTTAAATATTTATTTATTTTGTTGGAAATTCGTCTTTTTTCGTAGGAAATTAATTCTTTTGGTTGAAAATGTAACTATATTTTTGAATATTTATTCATTTTGTTGGAAATTCGTCTTTTTTGGTAGGAAATTAATTCTTTTGGTTGGAAAAGTAACTATATATTGTTAAGTATTCATTTATTTTGTTGAAAATTTGTCTTTTTAGGTAGAAAATCAATTTTTTCGGTTAAAAATGCGACTGTTTGATTGAAAATTGATCTGTTTTAGTTGATGATTCATGTCTTTTATGAAAAATTCGTCTTTACTAGTTAAATTCAAATGTTTTTGCTTATTTTAAATTGAAACATTTTCTGGTAGAAATATCAGCTGATACATTTCTTGTTGCTGAAAATGCATCTTCACAGGTAAGAATTAACTTTTCTCACAAAAAATCTAATTATTTGATTGAAAATTTAACAGCCTTGTTCTAACATGAGTACAAATTTCGTATTCTAATTTCTTATTGTACATTATTATTAAATACAAAAAATTGCACGTACCAAAAAATCAAAATGATTTTTTGGCTCATAGGAAACTTGTCTTAAATTTTCAAAAATTTGGAATTTCAAATCCATACACAGAACAGAAGGCATTATCCGATCAAGCTGAAATTCGGTGGTCTCTGGGCAAACACAACTTTTAACCAATATTAGAATCCACTGCTCAAAAATGGTAAATGTGAATTTATTCATAAAAGACGAATTTTTAAAAAATTTAATGAATTCAACCAGAAAATACAAAGTTTCAATAAAATAGTTGAATTCTCAACGAAACCATTTTTTTTCAACCAAACAATCGGTTTCTTAAACGAAATATGAAATTTTTTGCAGGGAAGATTTTTCAAACATATTTTAACCTCACTGAAATTATTCCTAAAATTTTGAAAAATAACAAAATTGCACTACAATCCTCTAGATTTTTTTCGACATTTCCAGTAATATTTAAATTTTTTTTTTAATTTTCAGTGAAAATTAATTTTTTTAAATAGAAATCATTTATGATTTACCCAGGAATCTATAGAAATTATAGTGGCTTTCTTCAACGCCGTTGACATTCTTAAACTTTTCCAAAAGCTTACATTTTATTAAAAATTTTTTTAGGAGTATTTTTAAATTTTTGAATAAATTGGAATCTTTTCAAAAATTCTACATATCTTTTAAAATTATTTGATTTTTCCTCAAGTTTAAAAAAAAAATGTCATTTAACTTCTCAATATCTTTTAAAATGATTGGTGTCTTTTATAAAATTCCGTCTAATTAGAAAAATTGCTTCAAAATCTTCCGGGTTCGTTTTTGAAAATCTTGAAATGTTCCGAAATATTCTTCTAAAAGTCATTTTTAAAAGTAAAAAATTATTCAACATTTTCCGAGGAATTCTGAAAAAATTGTCTATTTCACTTGAAACCTTTCAAAATTCTCATTCTCCAAAACTTTGAATGTGATTCCGACTCAAATTTGCATTTCAGGTTAATTCTCAGATTTATTTTAATTTGCAGAAGAAAAAAAAATGTTTAAGCCTCCCTCTATTTTTTCGATCTTTTTTACACTCTGATCCCTACAACCGCAGTCAGAAAATTTGTTGTTTTGAATCAATCACAGTATAAATCTTCCTCAATAGATGAAAAATGGATATTTTAGTGAAAAAGGAAGCAGAGTATGTAAAATTGTTGATTGACATTAATTCCTATGGATAAAACGTTGGGGGCTTAGTGGCGAATCCACCATTCAGGACTAATGATTGGAGGGGTTTTAGGTTTGCGATCGACTGATTCCGCGACATCGATCGACAGCATTCGCTGGTCTACCATCAAAACCGACGACGCGTCCGTATAGGTAACCAGGCAGTTTACAACCTACCAGCCAACCAACCACTTAACGCACAACCCTCTTTTGCACCCTCCACTCGACTCGATTTCACGCACTCCACACTCATAGGACAAGGACGTTAGTTATAGGTATACTCTAGTCTCCTCACTGAGGTCTGGTGTCGCTTTTTCTCACTCTCTCTTTTCCTCTCTCTCTCTCTCTTTCACTTCCATGCATCCTTCTTTCACTCTCATGCATTCCTCTTCCACTTTCCTCCCTCTTCCTGTCTCCCCTCCTGTCTGCAGCGTTGCAACCCTCAGACAAGCATTCTCGCGCTAGTCAAGGGCAAGGGTGCCATCGTCGACCCTCTTTCGTCGCTTGTAGAACGAAACTGCCCGAGGTAGAGGTTGTAGAGAGGGACAAGGAACGAGAGATGAAAGTGAAAAAAGGTGTAAGAGAGAAGAAAAAGTAAAGAAACAGGAAAAAGTAAAAAAGAAGAAAAAGTGAGAGAGGGGAGGGCGAGAGAAAAGAGGAATGAGGGAGACAGACACCTATGGGTACAGAACCCTCAGATTCTTCTTTCTCGACCTGAGACTTCAAACAAACCTCCCTGGTCCAGAAGAGAACACGCAGAATACCATGAGAGGCGTCTGGAAGACGCGACAAAAAATAGAAGGTTGGTGAGGAGGGTGAAGAGAGGAGGAAAGAAATGCCGTAAAAGAGATTCTCGTATAACGCATGCATTCCGACAGTATCAGGGATGTCTGTCTCCGTCAACTTTTATGATCCTTAGGGTGTACTAAAAAATTGAATTTTTACATTCTCATCCTATAACGAGAAGGTATTAGATTTGTGTAAAATTTGACCCCTCCCCCCTCGTTTTTGTTAAATGACCACGTTTTGAGACCCCCTGAATCCAAAAAACAGGTTTTCACCAAATTTATGTTTGTCTGTTTGTCTGTCTGTCTGCTTGTCTGTCTGTTTGTCTGTCTGTTTGTCTGTCTGTTTGTCTGTCTGTCTGTATATTTTCAGTTTGTTAGCACGATAAATTTAAAAAGAATTAACCTATTGGAAATTTTGAACATTTTTCAGAACACTTTGTTTAATTTAAAAAAATTCTATGGACGGATATTTATATTACTTTAGATTTGACCCCTTCTTTATTCTAATAGACATGTTAATTAATTGAATCAAAGAAGCAAGCATTTTTTTTAGATTTTGATATCTTTTATGGAGCCCCGTTTATGTCGGAGGACAATCGCGAAAATGTAACTAGCCCCCTTTATTAAAAATGAACTCCCTGATAGTCAGTCTTAAAATTTATGAAATCTCTGTAATGATGTATAAAATCGAGAAAAACAGACCTATTTGTAATTGGAACAATTTTGCGAAGAGAAAAAAACGGTTAAATAAACTAAGTGTCTAGCAGGCCGAAAAAATCGGGAAAACCGGGAAATGGTCGGGATTCTGATTCAGTGGCTGGGATGTCAAGTGATCATATATATTTTATTAAATTATTACTCTAATTCTGAGTTGGAACAGGGAATTTGTGAAAAAATTATCATTCTCACTTGGAATAGGGAATTATCCAAAAAATTACCATTCTGACTTGGAATAGTAAATTTCCTAAAATGATTATAATTTGAATTTGAAACAGGGGATGTTAGTAATGAATGAGAGTTTCAACTTTGAGACAGGAAATTTTCTTCAGAATTAGAATTTGGATTTTGAACAGGGAATTTGGTAAAGAATTACAATTTTGAATGGAAATTATAATTCTTCGCCGAAATTCTCGATCCTAAATTCAAAATTATATTTATTCACTGAAATTTAATGCCGCAACTTAGAATTATTAAACTTTTAAAAGAATTCGCTGCCCCAAGTCGAAATTATAATTCTTTACGAAAATCCCTGTTCAGAAGTCTAAAATTTTCTTCTTGAACATTAAAATTCCCATTAAGAATTATGATTTTGACTTTGGAAGAGTTAATTTCGTGAAGAACTATGTTATTTTGACCTTGGGATTGGGATAGGGAATTTTCGAATTGAATTAGAATTCTGAGATAGAACTGAAAATTTCCGTAAAAATGTACTACCTTCATTTTAGGTTCACTTTAGAATTTGCTCTTTGGAACGGGAATTTGTGGGAAAAAAATGTAATTCTGATTTAGAAGAAGGGAATTTAACAAAAATCCCTGTTGCAAGTTTGAATTCGTCACAGTTTGGAACTTTCCTCTTCCAAATTTTAGAAAAAGGTAGTTCTTATATTTCTGAATCATAATGGAACATTTTTCAAATAAATATAATTCTGACTTGGTGCAGGCATTTTTGAAATAAATACAAGTTGACTTGTAATAGTGCATTTCAAAAACAATTAACATTCTGAGTTATACTATAATTTTGACTTTGGAACGGGGAATTTCGTAAAGAATTGAAATTTTGACTTGAAATAGCAATTTCAAAAAATAATTTGAAATACCCTGTTACAGATCAGAAATCTTCGAAATCTTTCACAATGCTTGAAAACCCCTTGAAATCTTTTTAAATCACTCAGAGAAAAAGTTGTCTTGTAACAAAAGTGAATATATTTTTTACGCAAACATAATTATTTCACTACACGATTAGGTAATGTTAGTCACATTAGGAAAATTTTTGGTGCAGAAGGATTCCTGTTGAGACAACTGAGAATCCTCTCAACGTCAAATTTGAGAGAAAATTCCATTTACTTCAAGAAACATCCTTTTGTCGCAAGCGAAAATTTTTCTGCGTAATCCTTATCAATCATTCAAATATATTATAAATAGATTAACTCATTTTGAGCTTGACCATATACCAAGCACATCCTTATGACCTATTCAAAACCAAATAATTTTGTTTACAATAACTGAATAAAACTTAAAATTTTCAACCTATTAAAAAATTAGTGAGCTACAATAGGGTGGCTCAAACATAAATGTATGAATAAATCATGAAACAATGTTATGAACAAAAGTATTTTACAGTTTTATTTGGATTGCAATTAAAGTTGGAGAAGCACACATGCACATACTTTCGTTGAAAATAAAATTAAAAACACAAATAAAGAAGGAGGAAAGAAAAAGAAAGCTACCTTTAAATCCCCTTCCTTGTTTTCTTTTTCTCGTATTTCTTTATTTCAATCGAAAAGGTTTCCTGGACTGGTCTTTTTTCGGTCACTGGATAAAATACCTGACTCAGATCAATTTCAAAGAATAAAAGTTATATATAAGAAAAAGTATTGACACTAAAGTAATTTACTTCTTGTAATGTATAAAATAGAATAGGTCTTCTTCATATTAATTAAAATCAGCATCTGTCTTTTTACTAGAAAATGAATAAAAATACTTGAAATCATATAGTTTTCTTTTTAAATTATTAATATAATGTCAAAGGAAAGACTTCAAGAGCTACTCGTGTCAGTAGTAACGGCCCGCGTTTGGCCAGACAGGTCAAAGTGACCTTTTTATTGCATTATATCTAACAAATCGCACAAGACACATTTGCTCTGTATTTAATTAAAAGCAATAAAGAATTGAGGTATTTCGTAGGATTTCAAAGATTTTCAAATATATTTCAAGATGTTTCCAAACATTTTAAAGAATATTAAAAATGTTGTCATATTTTAAAATATTTCAAGGAATTTTAAATTGATTTCAATAATTTCAAGCAACTTTATAGAATTAATAATATTGTGTGGTATTCTGAAAAATTAAAAAAAAAAATGTCAATAGCTTCACAAAATTCCAAGGGATTTCCAAATATTTTAAAGAATTTAAAATATCTCAGGGTATTTTTCATAGATTTCAATAATTTGAAGGGACTCAAAATGATTTAGAAGATTTAAAAGTATTTTTAAAGATGCCAAAGAATTTTCAAGAGCCTGTAAAAGTTAGAAGAGATTTCAAAATAATTCAAAAGATTCGAAATATTTTTTTTTGTATTTCAAAGAATTTTCAAGAGCTTTAAAAAATTTCCGGGGATTTGAGGACATTTTATTCGATTTGAAATATTATAAAAATAATTTAAAGAACTACATGGAATTTCACATTTATTTGAGTAATTTAATAGGATTTCAGAGGATTCAAAATTGTTGAGGGTATTCTGAATTATTCCAAGACATTTTCAAGAGCTTTACAAACTTGCAAGGGATTTCAAAAGATTTCAAAGGATTCAATATATTTTAGGTTTTCATTCAATTCCAAGAAATTTTCAAGATCATCAAAAAGTTTCAAAATATTTTCAACCATTTTGAAGGATTTGAAATATTTGAGGGTATTCTAAATTATTCCGAGGGTCAGTTTTGTCACTTTTGGTGCCTTTTTCGGTTCGAATAAGTCACTTTTTTTAAGTAATTCAGGTTATGGCGACTTCCAGAATAATAAATTAAAACGAAGTGTACCATACATGTACCGTAAAAATTTACATGTACCGAAAAAATGCGGCTATTCTTATCAAAATTTCCGTATACGTAGGTACAGCCAATCAGAAAACTTTTTTATCTATATTTGGAATTGTTTTGTTTCATTTATAATAGATTCTATATTAAAAATATGCCAAGATTAGAATTTTGCCCTTTAAATATCAGTGGGCAGGAAAAAATCCGGGAGAAGTCAGGGAATTTTTAAATCGAAGTTTTGCGGCCAACCTGAAGTGTTTTTGTCCTTCCTTATCTTATTCATCGGAAATATTTAATAGAGGGTATTTTTTTCTAATAATTTTTCTCCCGATTCCTTCGAGATCCAAAAACCGCAAAGTATAGGGTAACGAGCCTACAGTAGATATAGAAAAAAATTAGTATATTTAGTATAATTACAATTATTATCAGTTTAAGGAGTAAATAATAATTGAAACTATCATAATTCTATAAAAATCATAGAAGCTTAAATTTATGACATTTTTTATGCAATATGTATAATATTCTCTGGGACTGGTACGATTGGTACGATGTATTTAATTTTCATACTATTTAACTTGATATACCTTAGTCCTAAAAAGGATATATTTTCCTGTTGACTCCTTAATACAACTAATATTTCTGGTTATTAACTACAAATTTACTCTATTTTTTGGTTTATTATTCACAAAAAGTTAAATTCAAAAACTTCGAAAATAACAAAAACAACCACTAACTTGAAACAATTGCGAGACAGTCACAGAGCTGCCAATTTTGACACCGAAATTTTTCCTAATTTTTCGATTATCTACAATTATTTTATCTATGGTTGGAAAATTTAATGTCTAATGAGAAGTCCTCAAATATTTATAAATAATAAAGAAAGAATGCACCGTGTCAATAAATATTGTTCATTAAACTTTAAACATTGATTCTAATGTATAAACATGCCACAGAAATGTTCAATTCACGTAAAAAGTATTATTAATGAAGAGGTGAAATGTTTTTCAGGTTAGAAATTAATTTTTTATCTCAGACATTAGTTAATTATAATATTTCAATGAAATAACATGTTGGATTTCTTTGGTATACTGGTCCATAGACTGTTGACAATTTCTCTATTTCCATTCCTTTGGAAGAACCCGTTTGTATAGTTGATTTTTTCCAGTAATGTTAATTGATGTTGACCAGGTAAGAATTTAATTAGAAGATGTTGGATTTTGTTGGTATACTGGTCCAAATCCTTTGAAAGAATTCATCTTTATAGTTAGTTCGTTCCAGTGTTGTATCTCCTTTCAACCGTGTTGTATGATTATTTCATGTAAATGATGTTGTCCACGTAAGAATTTACTTACAAGATGTTGCATTTTTAATTTTAATGTTAATTAATTTTTGATTAATATAATTGAATTTTTACCTGGTAAATATCGACAACATCAATGAGGCATCAGCAAATCATACAACTCGGTTGGAAGAAGATACTACAATGGAACAAACCAACTATACAGATTACTTCTTTTAAAGAATTTAGACTAGCATATCAACAAAATCCAGCATCTTTCAATTATATTCCTACCTGCTGAACATCAATCAACATCAACTAATATTTCGATGAACTTTGCCAGAAAATATAGTATCCTTCCTGAAATATCATACTGAAAAAATTGAAAATTTTCTTTAAGTTTACCAGTTAATTACGATTATCTACTGTGAATCATTATCTACTGTAGGGTGATTTCCCCTTTATTCCACTCCCTATTAAGCGGTGGTTATATCGTTGTCTACTTCAATTCTCATTTCTTAGACTTCTTCTTGTCCCAGCAATTAAAATCTTGGTGGCGTCGTTGAGCAATATCGAAACCGCAACGATTAAAACTAGCAGAGCATCTCGTTGGTGATTATAAGCAAGTATCTCGATAACGGAGTTTCAACTTTCGATCAGTATAGTCCCTTCTCAGGGAAAGTTGAGAGGGTAAAAAAGGGGAAGGGAAGATTAAGGGACCATTGCTTTTCTAGAATCAAACCTGCTGGAGCCGACCCATGGTTTCAATGATCTCCCACTTTCGGACTGCAATTAAATCCCACTGTTGGAAGCCATCGAAAATGTAATGCGGGATCCAATGTCTTCGTTAACGTCCTCTCACATCCTGCACAGACACTCCCGACTAACTCGATTTCTGAAGTAAAAATTAATAATATCGTCACAGGTCGGGTCTAAAAAAGAATAAGGAGTTTCTTTGTTTGAAAAAGTGTTGTTTTTTCTTACTTGAGATTCTTATTGTATGTAATGGTATTTATTAGTTATGAGCACTTCAGGTAGTACTTCGAAGTATTCCAAATATTTTAGGGATTTTTGAAAATTGCAGGGGATTTCATGAGAACATGAGGGAATAAATTTAATTTATTTTATTTCCAAGAGATTTTAAATGATTTTTAACTATTTCAACAATTTCAAAGATTTCAAAGGAAATCAAAAGGGGTTGAAAGATTTCAATAGATTTCTACGGATTTGAACAATTCTGAATTAGGATTTAAAAAATCGGATTTTCTATCTTTATTAATAGTAATTGAATTTTTTAAATTTCTTGGAAAAATCATATCACTTCAAATTGGATAGGGCTCTGAATTTGAATGATAAAACGAGTCAAAGTAATAGAAAACATATTATTTGCACTAAACAGTGCCTTACACAGCGTTGCTACAATATCGCAATTTCTAAACTCTTCTAGGCATGAAACCAACCGTACACCCAGAAGATCATTAATGTTAATGCAACGAAAATTTTGTTTCTAAATATATTTAGATTCTTTTTAGTTCTATTTTCAAGTGAAAAAGGTAAATTATCCGCCAAAGAAGTGATTTTTTAACCAAAATAATTAATCTTCAACCAAAAATAAGAATTTTCAACCCAGGATTAGTTTTCTACCAAAAAAAGACTCATTTTCAACAAAGTACATGAATTTTCATCTGAAAAATATCAACTTTCAACCAAAATTAGAATAGTTAAAAAATTTTAAATGTTCGGAAAATAAATGTTCAACAAAAAGGAAATGAATTTTTGAGAAAATGGTTGTTTTTTCATCAAAAAAAAAGATTTTTTAACAAAAAATAAAAGAATTAAAGTTTCAGTTCAGTTATTCAATTTAAAAAAAAATATAATTATCAACAAAATAATTCAATTTTAAAAACGCAAGAGATGAATTCTCTACCAAAAAAGATACAGCTTCAACAAAATATATAAATTTTCAACTAAAAAGGATGAATTTACAAACCAAAAATATAATAGTTCAATTCCAAGTTAGAAATGTGAATTAAAACACAAGGTATCAGCAAAATTAATAATTTTTCAACTAAAAGTATAAGTTTTCAAGTAAAAATGGAATAGTTACATCTTTAGTTGAAAAAATTAATTTTCAACATTAAAGAAATGAATTTTCAACGATAGAAATTAATTTTTAATTACAATGATGAATTTTCAACCGAAAATAGGAATTTTTGACTAAATAGTGGAATTTTCGAACCAAAACGTGAATTTCCTGTCAACAAAAAAAATCGAATTTTCAACTTAATAGTTTTTTTCGACCAAAGAAATGAATTCTTCAGAAAAAATAGAACAGTTAAGTTTTCTTCTAAACACATAATTTTTTAACGAAAAAGATTACATTTCTATCAAAAAAGGTAAATTTTCCGCAGAAAATAGAATAATTAAAGTAAATTTTCAACTAAAATGATGAATCTTCGACTGGAAAGATTAAATTTAGAACCAAATACATGAATTTTTAACCAAAAAGATGAAGTTTCAACTAAAACTAGAATTGGTAAATTTTCAGTAAAATAATTAATTTTCAATAAATTTGAAGTAAATTTCCAGCGAAATAGTAAAATTTTCAACCAGGAAGATTGAATTTTTATCAAAAAAGACAACGTGATGACAAATAAGGGAACAGTTACATTTTCAGCTAAAAAAAACTAATTCTAAATAAAAAAATAAAAAATTTTCAACCAAAAAGATGAATTAGTAGCCAAGAAGAATTAATATTTTCCAAAGAAATTAAAATTTTCAATTAAATACAGGAATTTCAAACCATATTTCGGAGTTTCAACTTAAGAAGATAAATTGTAAATAAATAAAATAAAGTGGTTGAATTTTCTACCGAAAAATATGAATTCTTAACGAAAAACTTGATATTTGATATTTCAACCAAAAATAATTTCAATTTTATACCAAGAATAGTTGAATTCAACCAAAAAAGATTAATTTTTAACAAAATAGTTTAAATCCTCAATCAAAACAGAATTATTTTCAACAAAATAGTTGCGATTTGCAACCATAAAAATAAAATTAACTTAAACATCAGTTTATCGAAAATTCCCTAACTCTATCAGGTTTTCCCTGACAATCCCTGAATTTCTGGAATTACGTGACCTGTAGCAACTCTGTAATTGAAAAAAGTCTATGTTTATTTCACTCTAGAATTTTGTTGTAATAATATATGTATTCATTATGATATATATTTATTTAAACAATAAATTCTTCAAATTCACTTTAAAGCTCTGTTTGTGTATAAATGCTGAGCATATTCTCGAGAGCATTTGCTCAACATAATTTCTCGGGCATTTAAGAACTGTATTCAAATATACCAAGGGGGTTCATACTTTTTTTTCTGTTTAAAGCTTATTTTTTCAGAAGCGCTATTTTTGTGTACTTCCATATGAGATTATGAGTGTGTAAATAATATAATTATAATAATAAGTATTTGCTTTGTAATTTATCTACTTTTTACATTGATTCTGTGAATATTTTTGTATCATTCATTCTAGTTTTATTTATCCTATAATCGGTTTATATAGAACGATTTTCTATATTGAATTTCTTATAATCGTGAAAAAATTATTGGAAACTCATTATAGGTAAATCATTATGAACATATTATTATGAATAATTTAATAGCAATAATAATTAATAGCAATACAATATCCGTCGTGAAGAAAATAAAACGGTTTAGATTTATATACGTCGATTATATCTGCACACATTTTTATCATGTATCTCTGAATTTATTCACAACTAATGAACGTTTTTTCCTTTCTGTTCCAGGTGAGTTCAATTGTAGCGTTTTATGGGAAAATTCGATGTAAGTGCATATCAAATTATTCGGTTAAATTTTAAGCAGAACTCTGAAAGGGTTTTTGCGCCACTGCTCTATTTAATTGTTAACCACTAGTCATTTATTTGAATATGGCATTCAAAAAAATAATTTTTATTAGTCTTTATTCTATATTTAAAACTTGGTACTTTAAAAAAATATATATATATTTTGAAGAAACTTCCAAAGAGTTGAGTTTAATATTATATTGAAAGCAGAAGCCTAAGAAACTTTAATTACAGTCTGGAAGGTATTTTTACTGGAATGAATCGCAACAAAAAAGGAATATCCTCTTATAGTATCAACTGAAGCCTTTCAACTTTCGAGTTATTTGACGAAGAATTTAATCCTTTTCCTGCTTATTAAAATGAAACAATTTTTATTTAATTGAAAAGGTTTCATTTAGTGAGAAATCACCGACACTCTTGCGTGGTTAAATACAAATTTTCGGATTATCTATTAAATTATTAAAAATATTATACATGTTTTATATTAGTGTTTTTCGCTGGTAGTGAGTGCTTTTAAACAAAAATTAATAGGAAATTTCAAAAAAAATGTAACTTGTATTAGTTTTTTTTCACCGAAACTTAACATGTTCAAGCAAAACTCATTATCAAGTCTATTTTTAATACAAAATTATTAGATTTCAAAGACTAATTTTTTTTAACAATTGACGTTCTTCGTTTTTGTCAGTGTTTCTTTTTATCGGAAATAGACATTTTCAACAAAAATTATTAGATTTTAAAGGTTCATAATTTTCTAACAATTTCAGGTTACGTTAACGTTTTATTCTCAAAATCAATATTTTAAACTAACAATCATTATAGTTCGAAGGAAATGTAGAAACTTTTACCAAATTTTGTATAATATTAGTGTTTTTGTTAGAAAGTGGTATTTTTAATAAAAAATTGTTATTTAAAACATTTCAGATAAGATTCATAGTTTTTAACAATTTTAAGGGCAGGTTAACTTTTTTCACTGGAAATCGATTATTTTAAATAAGAATCATTCAACTGAAAAGAAAATAAGACCACGTTTATTTGAAAAAATGTTACCATATTTTCTAAGTACAAAAGCATATTTCATTGGCAAGCCGATCGATAATTTTATCGTTCATCTAAAATTAATCAGCCATTTCTCTCTTTGGCTTGAAAAATCGACCATTTGATTGAAAATTCTTTCGTTGTTGAAAATTCAACTATTTGGTTGAAATAATATTAATTTTATATTTTAATTTAAAAATTGCATGAGACAAAGAAAATATTAATTCCGCGCAGGGCGCGCGTGTTTGTTTTCTAGTAATATTTAACAGTAGAATGGGCAAAAAAAACACAAAATGATTACAAAATGATTCTACTGAACTCAAAATGATTATATTCATTTCTTTGTAATACAAGAAAGAAAATTCTCAGCGCTGAAGAAATTTTTGTGGCATTACAAACAAGTTTATACAAAATTACAAAAAATGTGTCACTATTTGGCAAATCAATTGTAAAGTTTTTAAAATTTTTAATTTTTTGTGTGTAGAAAAAATGTTTTCGAATTTTGTTGGGGATAAAGTTTATGGAAGTGAACAACCTTAAATCGAAGAAAGTAAGAAAAACATTTTTTATCGGAATATGATGTTTCAAAAAATGAAAAATGCACTTTTTATAATGTGTACCTGAAGTTTCCAGAAACAATGTTTTTTATGCTCCTTTCAATAAGCCAAAGAAACAGGCACATATTTTTAGTCTTAAACAACTTTTGAAAAATATTTCTTACGATTTTTGCGGGTAATTACATTCATCGTTAATTTATCTAATTTTTTAATTACATTAGCTGATGATTGTTGTAATTATACAATTATTAGTTATCACTTCACATTCTTCGTTTTCACATCACAATCATTTGTTGACATTTTTCATTTTTTTTACTTGTATTATTTATTATTTTTTGACTTCTTATCACAATTCAAAAACATGTACGTGCTTTTTTAGTTTATTAAAAAGAGTACCAGAAAATTAAAAAAAAACGGAAAAGATTTTCGACGAGAAAAATTTGTTCTTACTTTTTTTGGTCTAAGATTGTCACTTCTATAAACTTTACACAAAAAATTCAATATTTGGAAATTTTCAATCAAAATTTTTTTTTTTCCTGATTGTTCATAATGACACGAAGAAACTTTTCTATGCTATTACCAATGAATCTAATCATTTTAAGTTTCTTCGTCCAACCCTCTTAAATAGGGATCATAATAAGTATTTTTAATTAGTGAGTTACCACAGAGATGAGCTCTTTTAGCATGGAACAGAACAAATGATGCTTTCAAATGTCTGTAAGAATCGGTAACAGGAATTTTGGATTTGAATCTGTTGATTTTTCTGTTTTCGAAGGCAAGTCAGAGACTGATTTGAAAAAAGAGCATGTTCACCTCGACATCGCAGGTGACAAGGGTGGCTGCACTATGATGGACCGACTTTTTTGCTTATGTGTGCATGCATATATGTGTTCATTTATATGCGTGTGTTGGAAAGGGGGAGGCGAGTTCAGCCGGGAAGAAACGGTAGGGTGACCTGGTGGTGTGAGCAAGGTCTTTATTCTAGAACAAAAAGCTTTCTCGAGGCATTGTAAGGCTCCGCTGAGTGGGCGTATATGCACCGACGCCATCTTGAGAAGCGTCAGCACGACACTTTAAATCGCACTAGTAGGTCAAGTCTTAGAAAATCCCTGTTCGACCTCGCCTCGGTGAAGACCAAACCAATGAGCCATTTTTTTCCAAGCTTTTGTAAGTGTGTCCTTCAATCTCAATTGGATTAATAATAGATTCAATGCTTTCACGACGATTCATTGTAATGAATTTTAAATTTTAAATTTAAAAGCTATTCGGGGTTTCAATCGTGTGCGAAACTATGAATCTTGACATGGACTAGATGAACTACACAAGTTCTTCGATTTCATCAATCAAATACACCCTGATATCCAGTTCACCATGGAAATTGAGCGAAACGAAAAATTACCTTTATTGGAATTACTAGTTTACAAAAAATCTGATAACACATCAGGACATGAATTTTACAGCAAACCCACCCATACAAAACAGGTACCTACATGCCTTCTCCCACCACCCATCTCAAAAGCAATCGGTCATCAACTCTCTTGTATACAGAGCTGTCTCCATAACAGATAAAGATAACTTACAAAAGGAAACTACAAAATGTTAAACAAATCCTAATATAAAACGATTACACGAACAAACGAATTATTAAAGCAATAGGAAAATACAGTCAACACAACATACTAGAGAAAGAGACAGAAGAACGACCACCATCCTACCCTACATTCAAGGTCACAGAACAAATGGGAAGAATTCTCAACAAGCATAACTTCCAAACAATATTTAAGCCACGTGCCAAAATAGGACAATTTCTAAACAACCCTAAAGATAAGAAAGCATCTCTCAGTGATCCCGGAGTATATAAAATCCCTTGTTCTTGTGGCGAATTCTGTATTGGAGAAACCGGGAGAGCGGTGAGCCAACGTGTAAAGGAACATGAGAGCAAAGTCAGGCTAAAACACTTCACGCAATCAGTACTAGCTGAGCATCATATCGAAACAGGACATAGCATTTTATTCGACTGAAATAAACCGTCATCGCAAAAACGTACAATATTTTTTCAAGAAAACATAGAGAAGCAATCGAAATCTTAAAACACCCTAATAACATCAATAGGGACAATGGATATAATACTAATCCGATTTGGCTATCCGTCCGCCCGGGTTTTTTAGAAAATACTTTATTGGCCTATCAAGTTCGAGCAGTCCCCACCATGAGGCGCTCTGGCCAATCACAGTCATCGTAGAGAATACATATATAAGAACAACATGACCTCAAACTTCAGTTCCAGGTCAGCCCTGAAGAAGTGAACTGCAATGTTCACGAAACGTCAGCAAGATTCATAGTTTCACACACGATTGAAACCTGAAAAAGCTTTAAAATTTTATATTTTAAATTTATCATCTCAATTGGATTCTTCACTGCAATTATATTCCAAATTTGCTTTCATTACTATACAAACTTGATGAATTTTTATCCTTTTTTGGGTTCCGTAGTCCCCGCCAGAAGCCTTTAGGGGTCGTTCAAAAATCACGTCACGCTATTTTGAATACTTTCTTATTTTAACAGACTTCACAGTCCAAAATGCTTTTAGAAGAAGGAAACTAGGGTGATTTTTAACGAAAATATGAGAATAAATTCTTAAAAATAAAATTGATGTATAGGTACTATATAGAATTCAATATGAAACAATTAGGATTTCAAGTCGAAATGTATTGTATTTTCAAGGAGATTGTTGAGTTTCAAACAGTTGCATTTTTGTAAATTGGTGAATTTTTAAGCCAAAGAGACCAAATTTGTAGAAGACAGTGGCATTTTCAAACAAGATAGATGAATCTTCAACCAAGAATTTTTTTACCTGAAAATATAAATTTTTGATCTAAAAAGACGAATTTTGAGGAAACAGTTGAATTTTTGAAAAACGTTCCGAATTTTCAACAATCGTTGAATTTTTAACCTACAAAGATGAACTTTCAATCGAATAGTTGAATTTTGATTCATTAAAAATGAATCATCAACCAAACGGTTGCATTTACAATAAATTGTTAAACTTTTAAGCAAAAGGGACGAATTTCCAACCAGTTGGTCGAATTCTCAAACAAAAAAGATGAAACTTCAACCAATAATAGTTGCATTTTTAACCGAATAGTTGAATTTCCAACCAAGAACTTTTCCACTAAAAAATGTAAATTTTCTATACAAAGAGAGAAATTTTCAACAAAACATTTAAATTTTCTGAAAAAAACATGACAAATTTTTTCAACCTAGAAAGATGAAATTTCAACCAAATAGTTGAATTATCATTTTAAAAAATGATCTACCAAACAGTTGAATATTCAACCAAATAGTGGAACCTTTTAGCAAACGGATCGAATTTTCAACAAAATAGTTGAATATTTTAGAAAGGCAAATTTTCAACGAAGTAGTACAATTGTTTGCCGAAAAAGATTACTTCTCCACATAAGTTTAATTTGTAGACTAAAAGGATAATTTTAAAACAATAAATTTTCAAGTAAAATGATGAATCTTCGACAGAAAAAATGGGTATTTGACAAAGAAGTTCAACTTTCAACCAAATATTTGATTTTTCATGCAAAAAGGACGAATTTTCAACAAAATAGATGAATTTTCAGCTAATAGTTGAACTTCCAACCAATTGATTAAATTCTTAAACAAACAAGTTCATATATCAATCAAAACCAGTTGCATTTTGAACTGAATAGTTGAATCTTCAAGCCAAGAAGAATTTTTTTTAAAACAGCTGAATTTTCAACCAGCAACTTTTCTACCAGAGGAAGATGAATTTTCTATTATAAGAAGAATTTTCAAGAAATCAGATTAATTTTTGAAAAAAACGGGACGAATTATCAACAGTTGTTGAATTTTCAACCTAGGTAGATGAACTTCCAACTGAATAGTTAAATTTTTATTTAAAAAAATTATCAACCAATCGGTTGCATTTACAAGCAGATAGTTGAATTTTCAGGCAAAATGGACGAATTTTCATTAAAGTAGTTGAATTTGAACCAAATAGTTGAATTTCCTACCTGCAAAGATGAACTTTCATCGAAATAGTTGAAATTTCTCTTCTCCATGAATTAATTATCAACCAAATAGTTGCATTTCTAAGCCAAGACGATAATTCTTTTAGAAGAATGTAATTTTTAACAAAACAGTCAAATTTTTAACTAAAATTATGAATCTAAAATAAATGAATTTTTTACAAAAAATTTCAACTTTCCACCAAGTAATTGAATTTTCAATTAATATGAATAATTTTCTACCAAAAAAGACAAATTTACAAGAAAACACGTGAATTTAAAACAAAAAACGATGAACATTCAACCAAAAATGGAAAGTTTCCATTTGCAGTTAAAAAATTCACTTTCACATGAACAAACAATGAATTTTCAACGTACTAGTTTAATCTTTAGCTAGTAAAATGAATTCCCAATAAAACAGTTCATCTTTAACGAAATAGTTAAATTTTCAGTCAAAACAATAATTGTCAAACAAAAAGGAAGGAGTTCTCAACAAAATGGCTTAATTGTCAACCAATAAAATGATTGTTCAACATAGTAGTTCAACTTTCAATCAGGTAGTTAAATTTGCAACCAAAATACTTGAATTTCCAAACGAATAGTTGAATTTTCAACTAAAAACCGTAAATTTTCTACCAAAAAGGGATTAATTAAATTTTTAGTTAAGAAAATTCATTTTTAACTAAAAAACAACAAATTTTCAACAAAATAGTGGAATTCTTAACCAAAATAACTAAAAAGTCAAAAGACTTCGAAAATAAGGTTGAGATCGTCTGAGGAAGGGAGAAATGCTAATGTCCAAGGTAGCTTAATGTTTAGAGGAGTCGAAAAATCGAAGTAACTGGGTTCGAGTCCCAGCATATTCGTGCGTAAAATTTTTTTTCCAAGTTTTTTAAGATATTTTTTTCAAACTTATATCAGTTATCACATATTGTCACATATTTACCTTTTCACCTATTTTAGATATTTGTTACCTTTTTAATTTATTTGCCCATTGACAAAGTAAAATTTTATTTACAATTTGGATTTACGTAACTTTGTGAGACTACATCCATTTTAGATTAGATCCTGGTTCATGCAAATGTTGCAGAATCGGTCGCTGATTAAATATTTTGCCTTTTAAAGGAAACGAGATGAGACGAATCTTATCCATTTGATAACAATTTTTGGTTGACAAGGTTGTGAATATTAAATTTTTTAAAAGATGATGAGCCAGACTATGAAAAAATGTCAATATTTGAAGTGTGGTATTGTTTAAAGTAATACAGCTATTTAATGTTTTTGGCTTGAATATGGTAGAACTTTTTTTTTTCTTTTGAAATCCATTCGAACATTCTGAACACAATTTCAAAATTAATAAAATAGTCTTGATTTTTCTGAAAATGTTGAAAAAATGTGCTCAATAATCCCAGCCATTTTCTATTCTAAATTTGAAATATTATGGTAAATAAATATATATATATATATATATATATATATATATATATATATTGTCGTGTGTCAGCAACTTGAAGGGGAGGGAGATTTTATTATCTGGGAAACGAAAATCTTATATGTTTAAAAGAATAAAATAATGTAGGGGAAACCTCCCTACAGTGGATAGTCATTAATTAAAAATATTAATGTATGTGAAATAATAATTTTAATTCAATGAATATTGAAGACAGTATACCTGTTAATAAATCAAGATTAATATTGTTTTTCAATTCTGTTCTTATTTAATGATTATCCGTTGTAGATTGCTGTATCCACTGTCACCACTGAACATCATAATTTTTTTTTGTAAAAATACAAATTTGACCCGTTATTTTTACCTTCAGAAATTGAAATACTCATAACTTTCTCATAAAACATTTTTATCAAAGCGAGCAAACACGTGTCGTTTAATTTCCTTCGAAAAAAAAAAAACATATTTCATTGGTCACGACCGCACGCCTGATACGAAATGATTCAGCGGGATTATTTCGTATTAGATGACTATAGTTTGACGTATTTGAATATTGCATGAACAAAAAGTGTAAAAAAGTTACATTACTTATTCAGTTAATAAAATGTTAATAGCAGAAAATGTTTTTTTTTTTGCATTACGATTATTAAAGTCGGTTTGCATCCGACTTTTATTTATTGTTTATTCTTGTGAAAAGTTTTAAAGTCTTTTAAAAATTTGTAAAAAAAGAGTATGGAGACCTTTTTGAAATAAGTAAAATCAACCTACTCGTTACACTCGATTTTTGTTTATTTCTTATTACTTTTGGATAGTTTAAAATGTGTTACAATTTTTCTGAAGTATCGAGCCGTTTTCGAAGTAAGTAAAACTCAACGAAGTGTCTCGTCCGAAATTCTGGATGACTAGTCCAATACTTTTAATATGCTTGGCTAGATGTCCCGAATTTTCGGAACGACTGGTCTATACCCTTTTCCAACTCTCCCAATTTTTCGGGACTACTAGACACATATTAATATATATAATATAATATATATAATATAATATATATAATATATAATAATATATATAATATATAATATATATATAATATAATATATTATTATTCTTTTTTTTTAATTAAAAACTCTTCATTCTTTATTGTTTTTGAATATCTTTAAAATTTTCAAATACCTAAAACAAGTCTCTCCAAGATTTTCGGATTGCCGTTGAACTGTGTACTTATAATTGATCAGAAAGGTACTTACTATAAAGAAACCACTGAATGGAACTACTTTGAGGTAGAAAATGGTTAAATCACAGTGTGATTGATTCAAAAGTTTATTTTACTTACAAAATTTGTTTGGCTCCTATTTGTTGTTTATTTTTGAAAAAATTCACCTTTTCTAAGGGCAATAGGTACTGTGATAGGTCCCTTAGATTTTCACATCCTGTATTTATATAAAAATGTTTAATCTTTATTTAATTTTTCAATAATTTAGTAATAATATTGTGTAATTATAATTTATATACTTCCATCAAATTAAAAATTGATTAAAAATAAATTAAAAAAATAGACAAACTGTGGTCCATGATAGATTATACTTATACATAACGTTTAGAAGTCTGGATGAATTAGATTGGACCAAATTAAATTAGATTAGAGTCTATTGTCCTGCATCTGCATCGATCATCTTTAGACGGAAGAAGAAAAGAAAAAAAGCTTCTAGTTGAAGAATCCATAGATTACGTAACAGCTTTTGGGGAGGAGGGAGTTCGGGAAAATATTATGATATATTTCA